>PVKH010045680.1:0-10483 GCA_004027955.1 Chaetophractus vellerosus
CCCCACTCCTCGGTAGAATCTAACCAATTCTAATATAATCTAACTTATATTTTTGGAATTCATAATTAATTCAAACTCAAACCACTACACCCTTCTAACACTATTTGTTGTAATATCTAGCACTTATTTGGTATTTAATGAGTACTTAAATATCCTTGAGTATGGGAGTCAGATTTTTCCTCCTGTTTTACTTTGCTAAAGCTGCTGATGCAAAATTACCAGAAATGTGCCGGCTTTTACAAGCAGAATTTATTTGGTGTAAAAACTTACAGTTTCAAGGTCATGAAATGTCCAAATCAAAGCACCATCAGAGATGCTTTCTCACCAAAGGTCATCTGCTGGCAGATCCTGGAGTCCTGCCACGTGGCAAGGCAAGATGGTGGCTGATCTCTGCTGTTCCTGAAGCCCCCTCTCTCATGTGGCAGAGCCAAAATGGCAGCTGTCTTTCTCTGTGTTTCTACTTTCAGTTCTCAATTTATATAAGACCCCAGAAAGAGGGCAGAAACCCACTCTGGGTCATGCCTTACTGTCATAGTTCAATCAGAAGCAATCTGATCAAGTGATCTAATCAAAAGATCCCATAAATGAATTTAATCAAAAGGCCCCATCGGCACTGTATTTACAGGCACAGGAATGGGTTAGTTTAAAAACATAACATAATTTCTAGGGTCCAGAAAAGACAAACCAGGACACCTCCCTTTTTTCCAGTCTTACTTCTTGAATTTATTACAATGATAAACTCTCAGAATAATGATACTTATTGAATTGAGCATGGGGTTCTTTAAATTCAGACATGAATTATGTTCCACTGTGGATTTTGTACATAGTTAACAATGCCTAATAACTCTGAAATAAAAAATGCCAATGTCTTTAGGGAATGTGTATAAAATCTGAAATGTGAAGTAGGAGAAACCACACCAGGAAAGAAGATGTGTTATAGTCAGGCAGCTATTGACAGGGACAATTCTAGATGTCTTTTTGTAGTAGAAAGTCAGCAACATTCAAGCATGGAAATGTCTTCCCAGTACATGATGCCAAAGTGACAAGAACAGTGTTTATGTTGGGAACCATGAATTGTTTTGTCATCCTGATGCTTGTAGAAAAATGTCAGAAGCCAAGGCAGAATAGAATCGCTCCTTTATTCCACAGATCAAATCATTTTCCTCAATGCTTAATAACTTGATATGCCAACCTCTCTTTAAAGCAGCTCTCTGAAAATCCCAGAAATAACTTCTTTTTTATTTGCTTTTTCATGCTCTTGGTTCTCAGTGGTTCTCAATTCTGGCTGTACTTTACAACCACTGATTCCAGCACCACCGCCAGAAGGTCATAAGAGTTAATTGGTCAAGGTTGGAGCCTGATCTTCAGAATTTTTATAGTTCTCTAAATTATTCTGATGTGCCAGGGTTGAGGAGCACTGTTCCAGCCAACTCATTCATTCCCAGAGTGCCAATTACTATTTGTAGTAAGGACTCCAAAATGTAGGTCTTCAGCCCAGCTCTTGCCTTGAAGTTCCAAACCTATGATTATTGATTAACATCTTTCTCTCCCTTCTGGTCTGCAAAGTCCCTGAGAATGAGAACCACGTCGGTTTGCTGTTTGCCGGTTTTATCCCAATACCAAACAAAATGCCTGCCACATAGAAGATGCTTAATAAATATTGGTTGTTTGGTTAACTTCTTAGCCATATTTCAGAATCAAAGGGATCAATCTCATTTTAACTGTACCAACATTCTTCATTGACAAGAAGGTGGGACAACTGAAGGAATCCAGGGCACAGATGCTTCTAAGTCAACTCTAGAACCTACCTGCTGCCATCATAAAAGTTTTCTATATATACATATAGTCAAAATTGGCATAACGATGTCAATTCCCTAGTTGTATTCCAAATACATTTTGAAGGTTTGAGAAAAGCTTTTGAACCGCTTTGAACTTTCTTTGAACAAAAAGGTATACAAAATTGCTTTTCACCACTCAGAAAAGGAGTGCTGTCATATTAATTTTAAGAATTTATTGATTCTACTTTAAAATGATCTGTAAAGAAAGCAACTAGTTATATTTTTAAGGGGAGTTGTTTATGAAAAATTAAATTTCAACCTAACGCCATTTAATTTTCAAAACTACCCACTCAAGGAAACAAAACATAACTCTCAAATGTTTTATGTATGAAACATCTCATCACTTTGCCACATACATATTTTATTGGCAACATGTTCAGCTGCTCCCAAAAGCACTTCAAGTTAAAGCCATTGGCAGGATGTGTAGACAATGGCAGAGTAATTCGAACACTTTGCACTGATCTTCTTACCCCTGCAGAGAAAGGGAGCAGGCCTCATCATAGCCACTTCCTCCTGAGAGAACATTTAGGCACTTGCCATATCATACATAATAAGGCAGGCCTGCTCGGCCATAGGGAAAAAGCACAAGTGTACGTAATTACCTGGATTGCAATGGGTAATTACCGGACTCCTGTGCTCTGCCCAGAATAGAACTCCTTATTATATCAAAAGCCTAACTTTACAAAATCAGAAACAGTTACCAAAGAAATTACACAAAGAGGTAAAACCTTAGGGTGTTCAAATGTAAAAGAGGTACGAGGAATTTTAGCACCGGTGGAAACAGCCATGAGACTCTGGGAGCTCACTGGTCTTTATTCTCAGCATTGCAGCACAATCCAGCCTGACTTCCAGCAAATGTCTGTAATACATTGTGCACTAATTTGTTTGAAGATCATATCTAATATCCTTACTAGTCTTATTTATTCCTTTTAAAGCATCCCCACAGTGATATTAATCATTGTGACAATTTGAGATTATTTATAAATCCCAAAAAGAGAAAGATTATGTTGTAAATTAGTCTGTTCCTCTGGGTGTGATATCCTTTGATTGTATTAAATTCAGTGAGGGGCCTCTGATTAAGTTTACTTGATAAAATTAATTTAGGGCTTCTGACTGGGCTAACTCAGTAGGGCGTGACTCAGCACAGTCGCTCAAGAAGGCACAGGGGAAGAGAGAGAGTTCTGTCATGCTTGATCCTGGGGCACTGGGAAGAGATGAGCTATTTGCTTGATAGCTGACCTGGGGAAGAGAGTAGAGACTGATATAGGAAGCCCAGAGAGAAGCCCTGTGCCAGCCTATAGCTGAGATAGGGAAGAAGCTGGGCCCACGGAGACTTAAGAAGAAGAGGAAGCCCAAGAAGGAGAGACCAGGCAGAGATCAATGACCATCTTGCTTCAACACTTGGCAACTGACTTTGGTGGGAAATCAACCTTGAGCTGGACTCTTTAGGGCCTTGTAAGTGTAAGCTTTTACCCCCAATAAATACCCTTTATAAAATCCAACAGATTTCTGGTACTTTGCGTTGGCACCTCTTTGGCTAACTAATACAAACATTAAGTGAATTGCTGAATATACCCTTTGTTTCATTTTTTTTTCTCCTACTGTGTATCATATTAGTCAAGAAAGAAAGAGAGAGACCAGAAATCTTTGGATAGCTAGACACTCATTTAAAAATAAACTCTATTGTGTGTTGGTGAAGGGTTGTTGTATGGGAATTCTACACATGTGCATGATTGTTTTGTAAGATCACATTGTCTGTAATAAAAATATATTTAAAAGCTAATAATAATAGGATGGGTTTGGGGGGGGAATACACCAAATGTAAGATATGGATTATAATAAGTAGTAATGTTTTGACAATATTTTTTCATAATTTGTAACAAATTTTCATAACAATACAAGGTGGTGGTGGTGAGTGATGTATGGGACCCCTGTATGTTGTTATGCATATTTGTTTTGTAAGCTCACAAGTTTTACTATACACTTATTGTATATGTATGTTCATGGTTGAATGATATACTTCAATGAAATTTTTTTTAATTTAAAATCATCGATAAAAAAATAAAATAAACTCTATTAAATGTATTGACAATGCAAGCTTCCTGAGCCAAATCTTATTATACCCCACAGTAATGTCACTGGTATAATAGTGACCAAACATTCTAATTGCTTATTTGCTTTAATTGTCAAAGCCCTTGAAGTTGATTAGATGGGGAGAAAGTCGATATTACCGCCATTTAATGAATACCTACTATATGCCAAGCACTGTGCTAGATCCTTTACATATATTATTTATAATAAAAACCACTATCCTGTAATTAGATACTGTTTCCCAAAATATCAGAGAAGGAAATTAAATGGTCTCTTCTAGCCCCTTGCTCCTATAGGGGTAGTCCACAGATCAGAAGCATTGGCATTTTTTAGGAGCTTATTAGAATTGTGAAATTTTGGGCTCCACCATAGAGTCAGAATCCCCATTTTAACAAAGCCCTTAGTTGATTTGTGTGCACACTACAGTTTGAGAAGCCCTGTCCTAGCTCAAAACACCTGTTCAGTGACTGAACCAGAACTCTATAACTCAGGTCTGTCTGTCAAACCCTGTGCTTTCCTCCTAGGCCACACACTGTCACTCCAAGTAGCATCTTGATGGCACCAGCATTCCTGCTCTCTACCCTCCTAATAGAAGCTTCTTGGAAGAGTACTGGACATACCTTGAAAGTAGCCATCAGCTACCAGGAGCTTTAAGCACATTGTTTTTTTTAGAGTGCTAAGTTGACTTTCCATCACTACTGGACCTCACTTCCAGTGCTCAGAACTCTCTGTCATGATTTCCTTTCAGAACGCACAGAGTGCTTTCATACTTAATTTCCCATTGTCCATTATGCATCTGATGAGGAGATGCCAACGAGTGGAACATACTGGCTTACCATTTTTAGAATTTTAGTTTTGATCTTTTCACTTTTGCTTTCTCTTTTATCAGGATGGGAAACTGAATCACTGCACATGAAAATGACTATGATTGCTTAGGAAATATAAAGAGCTAAAATGACTCAAACTAAATGGTGCAAACAAATTCATAAGAAGAAGCTTCTCTTTATTTACCTGAAAATTTTTATTTCTCCATTATATCACCACAACTTTTTATATCTTGCAGTAACTGTCACTGCATTTGATTAGTTGTGAAAATAGCAAAATTTGGAGAAATAAGAAGCTGCGAAGGCCTAATGGTCAACCAGACAGAATTAGTCATCTAAGAATCACCTGTAATATAATGCTGGGAAATTCAGTTCCCTGCTTTATCCTGTCCCCTAACTATAGACTAATTCCATTCACCATGTATTTGGGAATGCCCACCATGAAGAGGCCAAATTAAATCCAAATAAGGCCTTTTGAACATTTTCTTTATTAAAGCAAAATTTAGCAAAAGTGGAAGTGAAGCTACCTTATATGAGTACTGGGAGCAATGAAAATGAAGTTCATTGGGGGTAAAAATCATGGATCGGAAAAATAGTGTATAGGACGAAAATGAAAGTTTCCTATACATTTATTGTTACAATTTTAGGGAATAATTTGATGACAACTCACTGAATAAATCAGGAGAGATTAAATGAAAACCTGCTCTTATCCAAAATGGAGTGAGTTATCAGTTAGTTATATAGGATCCAAAACTTTTGGTTGAGAGCCTAAGAAATACTGTATATATTGCTGAATGGGGTACAGGAAATATAATTTAAGATCCTACATTTATTTGAAATAAAGTAATGTTAAGTTGATATTTTCTTTTCCTGCATGATTCCAACAATCCCACTATGATAAATGATGGCTATAACTGTTCAAGGCTGAAGTTATGGCCACTTCTCCAAAATTACACCAGCCACCTGAAAGCATGGGGCCTGGAATGCAGGCCTGGTTCATCTGGTGACAAGCGACAGAGATATGTAAATTTCCATTCATTTCAGGGTTGGCTATATATGGAAATCAACCATTAATATACCCAACCAGACACATGGAGAATATCAGTGGGAGGAGACTTAGCTATATGTGAGGACACTTAACTATGGATGGCTCTAAGCAGTTCCATTTTAGTAGAAGCAAAAGCCAGTCAATAGATTGAAATAAATAACAAGATAGTAGGTACCAAATGAAATCAGTTCTCTGAGAGTAGAAGAATACTGGACAATTCTAACACTTAGTCAAGGACGTATGAGTGTCAATTGAATTAAAATTATATAAATAGCAAGTCATTAAGCCACGACCTATAAGCCTGTGGAGTCCTAATTAATAACACCACCTTAGTGACTGAAAGAAAATGTTAAAACTCACAAACACATATTGTTTGGACCAAATACAAAAGCTAGGACTTCCATGGCTGAGGCTGCTAGTGCTCACCAAATCTGAGTTCTTGTCTTCATGGCACACTACCAGACAGCAGTCCCCAGTCCCCATTGCTTTTAGGTGGGGTTGGCCAATAAAATGTGGGCAGAAGAGATGTGTGTCACCTCCAGGCTGAGGATTTCAAGAGAATGTGTGCCTTCTCCAGGCTTTTTATTTTCTTCTGCCAGCTGTATGCAGAGGATCCAATAGAAGACCCCAAGGCTCTAAAGTAGCACCGTCCAATTGAACTTTCTATGATAATGGAAATGTTCTATATCTCCACTGCCAAGAACAGTAGCACTAGCTACGTGTGGCTATCACAAGTTTGAAATGTAGCTAGTAGGAGTGAAGAACTGAATGCCTAATTTTAAATTTTATGATTAATTTAACTTTAAATAGCTACATATGGCTAGTGGCTACTGTATTGGACAGAGCAGTTCTAGGCATGGGAGAGCCACTGTGCAAATGAAGTCTAGGTCCCTGAATGACATGTGGAGGAGAGTACTCCCATAAACATGCATTAGACTCTAGTATGACTGAGAAATAAGCATTTATGTTATCTAACCATTAAAATGTTGGCAGTATTTATTATAGCATTTAGCATAGCCTGATAAATATACTATCTGTGAACTCAATAGGTTGAGATATTCATTTATTCATTCAACAAATGTTTACCAAGGGATTATTTTGTGTTAAACTCTGCTCCAAAGTCTGGTGATAAGTCACTGGATACAACAGAGAAAAATACCTCTCTACTCCACTTATGGAGCTTACATTATGGTGGGAGTAAAAGACAATAATATACACATAAGAAATAAGTAAAATATTATGCTTCTGGGTTAAAAAGGCAGTGGGAATAGAGCAGGGTGAGGAGGATTAGGAGTTCCTTCGTGGGGAGAGTTTTTGATTTTAACTATGGTGGTCAGGACAGGCCTCATTGAAAAGATGAGATTTGGGCAAACACTGAAAAGAGGTTGAGGGAGTTGGTCAAGCTAGTATCTGAGACAAGAGACTGCCAAGCAGAGAGAACCAATGCAAGGGCCTTAAAGTGGAGTGTCTCTGATACCCTTGAGAAAGAGAAAAGAGACCCATGTGTCTGGCGCACAGTGAATGTGGGGGGGAAAGTAAGAGATAGAGTTGTGGAGGAATGTGCCACCAGGTCATGTAAGGCCTTGTTAGTCATGGTAAGACTTTGGCTCTTATTCTGAGGAAAGTGGGGAGCCAGGGGGAAAGTCTGAGTGGGAGCAAACTGACCTTTGTTTATAGGGTGACTTTGCTACATTTAAAATAAGCCAAAAGGGAGCAATGATTGAAGCAGGGAGACCTATTAGAAAGCTTGAAGCATGGGGATAGCAGTAGTGGGGCTACAAAGCAGTGGTATTTTTTATTTATTTTGAAGGTAGAATTGACAGTTTTTCCAAATGGATTGGGTGTGACAAGTAAGAAACAAAAGAGTCAAGAATGATTTCAATGTTTTTAACCTGAGTAACTGTAAGGATGGAGTTTTCATCAGCTGGGATAAAGAAGACTTCAGATGGATCAAGCTTGAGAAGGAAGATCAGCTCAGTTTTGGACAAGTTCAAGGTGTCTTTAGGCATCCAAGTGAAGATGTCAAGTAAGTAGCTGGATATTTAAAATCTAGGGTTCAGATTAGATGTCCGGTCAGGAGATATAAATTAGAGAGTTATCAACATAGATAGCCTTGAAGGATTTGAGACTGGGTGAAAACAATAAGGGAGTGAGCACAGAAAGAAAGGAGGAATAAGGATATCTGGAGCATCCCAACATTAAATGTTAGAGAGAAAAAGAGAACCATCAAAGAAGACTGAGAAAGAGTGAAAAGTGAAGCAAGATACAGACCAGGGAAATTTGTTTTCCTAGAAGCCAAGTAAAGCAAGCATATCAAGGGGAAAAAGGGAGTAATAAACGTTGCTAAATGCCATTGAATGGTGAAAATAATAACTGAAATTGAACATTTGATTTAGCATTGTGGAGGTCATTGGTGATCTTGACCAGAGCAGTTCTGATAGAGAATTGGGGTGAAACTCTGATTATAGTGAGCATAAGAGAGTGGGAAAGTGGAATTGAAAATACCTCAAGTATAAATAGTACCTTTAAGAAGTTCCACTGCAAAAGTGAGGAGTGGGTAGAGAAATGAGGCAATAGCTGGAAAGAAAAGTGGGATCAAGAGAATTTTTTCAAAGATAGCAAGTATTAATATCATGTTTATATACTGATGAGAATGATCCAACAGAGAAGAAATCAGTGATATAGAAGAAAGAAGAAAGAATTGCTGGAGTGGTGTCCTTGAGTACACAAGAGGAGATGGGATCTGGTGTACAAGTGGAGAAACTCGCTTTAGAAAGGAGCATAGAAAATCCATCTGTAATGACAGGATGGAAGGTAGATGGGATAAGAGTGATGGGTACTATTGTTTATGGAAGTTTTCTTCTGATTGCTTTAATTTTCTTACACGTAATTGGAAGCAAAGTCAAGATGTTAGAGATTTGAGGAGATAGCAGGATCAATCTTTTTTTGCCATTTTAAAATGTTCCCATAAAGACGGAGATGCCACAGAGTTGGAAGTTAAATGAACTCAGCAAAAACACACGCAAATATATGACACAAATAACTAACCAGTTTAAACTTGTGAATGATGGTCTCAAAGCTGCTGGAATAGAATAGATCAGCATACCTGGTGGCCTAGCCCATTGTCATTGTTGTATGAACTGTTTTGCCAAGAAAAACAAAGATCATCCATCATCTTCTTTCATTTTGTATCAGATAATGGTTGATACAACGATTGACCATTCTTGAAAAGTGTGGCATCCATCTTTTCCCTATCATTAGGTAGGATGAGAGGTAAAATGTCAGAGGACCCCTGAACAATGCTGCTTTGTCAGGCCAGGATACTAGTTGGCCATTTGCCATTTGGTGGTGCTTCCTTCAGAATATGTGACACATGGGAGAGAACATGGAACTGTAAGGATTGGGACAGTCCATACCACAGAGAAACTTATAAAAGTTACAACCACCAAGAGATGCATAACTGGAGATGATTTTAAATCTTCCTCTAAGTTATAAAAACTTTTGCATAAAAGTTTGCTCTGAGGCAGTCTGCTTGCTATGTGAGAAACGAGAAAGGAAATGTTATAACTGGATGCCATCATTGCCATCCATCCTCGGTATAAAGAATAGATGGTCTCCTCACAAAAGAGAGAAATACTGACCTGGGTTCTGACACAGAGCTTGACTGTGGGATGGTGGGCAAATGTCTTTTGTTCTCCACTACCCACCTCCCACAAGAAGGTTCCTCCACTGCTGGGATGTATGAAATAGTCAAGCAAAGGGACCTCAATAGCAGAGGGATAAGAAAAACAGTACAGGGAATATCCAATTATTATATAATATTATTCCAAGTAAAAAACAAAGAAGCTTTGTTGGAAAACCCTTGTCTCGAAGAGTTATGAGCACCTTATTAAGTGACTTAAAAAAAAAAAAAACTTAGTTTGGGGTTTGGAAAAAGAGAGTGATTCTCCTCTAACCTTGACCAAAATTGCTCCAGTTGTTTTTTGGCCAAGTGGATAGACCTATGGTCCTTAATTGGATGAGGGAGAAGCTTATCTATAGTAACCCTAGTCCTTCTTTATGCCAACTTTTTTTTCAAAGAAAGAAAAAAAAGAATGGAGAAAGGACACCATCAAATAAAAAAATCCCTGTAAAAACATCTTAGTATAAATGGAAAAGTACCAAAGGAAATGTGTATAAGCTGATGTCATAAAGAACTGACATTTACCATGGAATAGCAAAATAGAAATATTTCAAAAGGGTTTGACTGAAATTACTTGTTTTGAGGTTGAGATATTAAGATTGATGTATATATATACCCAGGCGGACCATTTCCAAAACTGAGAAATACTTAAAAAGGAAAATAAAGGGAGAACAGAGCACACTGAAGGCAAGTTTCATTCATTCATTCTTCTATCCATTCAAACATTAACCATATATATTTTGGGCATCTTCTTTGTGCAAGGACCTGTAGTAGGTGATCTGGGGAATTCAAAGATGAATAAGAAAGTTTGTGCTTTTAAGGAACACTTAATAGCATTGTTTTAGTTTCCTAAAAGCTGCCAAAAGCAATATACCAGAAATGGGTAGGCTTTTACAATGGAAGTTTCTTGTCTTGCAAGCTTACAGTTCTGAGGCCAAGAAAAGTGTCGAAATCAAGGCATTATCAGGAGATACTTTTATCCTGAAGACTGGCTGCTGGG
>PVKH010045681.1:0-10483 GCA_004027955.1 Chaetophractus vellerosus
GGGGAAATAATTTTTCTAGTAGCCTTGTAGCAGAATATTCTCCTTTCTGTGAGAAAACAAAGGCGCAAGTGTGTAATCCCATTTATGTTTTCTTTTCCAAACAGATATTGATGAATGTTCTGATGGCTTTGTTCAGTGTGACAGTCGTGCCAACTGCATTAACCTGCCTGGGTGGTACCACTGTGAGTGCAGAGACGGCTACCATGACAATGGGATGTTTTCACCAAGCGGAGAATCATGTGAAGGTCAGTACAAAGAAAAGGCCCAGAGTTTAAAAAAACTCCTTTTGAACTTGGGGACTCTACAGTAAGATGTAAACAGTAGACGTTCAGCTAAACGTTCAATTTATCGCTGATTTTTGTCTTGTGATTACCCAACAGTTATTGGAACTATGTCAGCATCTAGCTTGTGCTTGTTAATTATGATAAGTAGTTGATTTTTAGATAAACTTTGTGACACTAAGCAAATTCTCTGTGCATACTTGCAGCTGTTGAAGGGTGTCCTTTTGAATGAATGAACATTTGAATCACGTTTTTCTTTTCCAATGGCAGCATGTAAAAATCGGATCTACATATAGGTAGAAAAAATAAGTGAGGAAAGTAATATAGAGGAAAAATGGGAACACAGGAAATATGATAATGATATGGTCATGGATAATATACATAATATGTGCTACTCAGAGCTATCTGAGCAGAGCACTTGCCTGGGAAAGTAGGAGATGTTTAGTAAATATTGAATGTTAGATGAAGAAAATATGGTCTCTGCCTTCAAGTAGTTTTCAATATAATAGGAGCAGATAATTCAAGTAGATTATATTAAATTATCTACCATTAATTTTGGATTATTTTTAGTGAATTGACTATTAAACAACTCTGTACATCTATGCCCTCTATTATAAGGCAAGATTTTTAGAAAGTGGGCAGAGGAAGCAGAGCCAAGAGAATAATTGTCAGGGAAACGACCCACACAAAAGCGTTTGCCATGGGAAGTCTTGGAACAAGAATGGAAAGAAAACAAAACTCAAGAAATCATTGTTTTCTCCATTTTGTATTTACACCTTCATAGAGCAACAGCCTAAGAGAATAATGTGGCTTAAATGACAACCAGTGAAAGCTGTTGGGAATCTAACATAACAGTACTTGACACCTAAATGATAAGATGTCTTTTCTCCTTGGGCCTCAAAGGGTTTTCACACAAGGAAAAGTAAAACAGACTTGGGTGATGGATGCCAAGGGTCTCAGCGCTTTGCCTGCAGCAGGGACATCAGAATCTGAATCACAAAGCTCTGGACACTTAGCAGAGACCTCACCTGGATTTTCACTTAGGAATGGGAAGGTTGTTACTTTACCAGGGGCTAAAACCTGGCATTTGCTAATTGCCACTTAACTGTGGTCTGGAGGCTTCACTTACACTTGTGAGGGCTCCAGGAAGAATCCTACCAGCCCAGTAGAAAAAGCCAGAAGCCACACATTGCTATTCTGGAGGCAGATCAAACAGTATGACTTTGCTTGTATTCTATAGCATTTTATGGTGAAGAAGTCTTCAGAACTTTTTTTTATTTTTAAAATCATCTTTTTAAAAAGTTATACCCAAAGAATGAAAATAAACTGATTATAAACAATTGAAATCATATGGAAATATATAAATTAAAGCTGAAAATCCATCTTCATTTCATATCCCTCTTTCCCCATCCCTTCCACTTCTCCTCGAGAGGCAACTTGTGTTTAATTCTGGTTGGTTTCCTTGCACACCTTTTTCTGGGCATTTGTGAATAAAAGAAAAATACATGCCTCTGCTGATTGTCTTGCTTTAAATTTATAACTTCACTGACTATCTTATATTAAATTTATGGCCACAGTTCTCAAGAGAGATGTATTATCTATTGATGCAAAACAAATTGCCCCAACATTTGGCAGATAAAAATAACAAACATGTATTATCTAACAGGTCTTATGGGTCAAGAACCTTTGTGCAGCTTAGCTGGATGTCTCTGGCTTAAGATCTCTTAAGAGGTTGCAGTCAAGCTCTGGGCCAGGGTTGAGGTTTCATCTTGAAGGCTTCTGTGAGTTCTGCTTCCATGCTCACCCATGTGGTTGTTGGCCAGCCTTGGGCCCTCAGCACGTGGACTGCCTCAAGACATGGGAGCTGGATTCCCCTAGAGTATGCAATCCAAGAGAGAGTAAGCACTCAGGACAAATGTCCAGGGCTTAAATCTTGGAAATCTTTTCTATCCATTCAATCTCTAAATCAACTAATTCCATGGTTTAAAATGCCACCTGTTTGTCCTTGATTCCTAAATTTCTATTCCTAACTCAGACCTCTTCCCTAGCTCCACAGTAATATATCTAGTTGCCTACTAGCCATCTCAATTTGGATTTCTAATAGGCAATGTAGACTTAATATGACTAAAACAGAGCTTTTGTTTTATTCTTTAAATCCCACATGTTCCTAAATACAGTTGCCCAGACCAATAACTAGGAGTCATTTTTTCTTTCTTTCTTTTCCTCACACTTCACTTCTAGTACATTACCAAGTCTTGCATCCCAAATTTGACCATCTCTCACCACCTCTACTGTTACCATCTTGATTGAAGCCAACATTGTCTTTTGCCTAAACTACTATAGCAGCATCCAAACTGGTCTTTCTACTTCGACTCTTGACTCCCCTACAGTCTATTTTTTTCTATAGCACCAGGAATGATCCTTCTAACACTGAAGCCAGAGCGTGTTTTTCCTCTTTTCAAACTCATGCAGCATCTTCATCTCAGATTAAAATCTAAACCCTGACAAGGGACTGCATGACTATATATTCTCCTGAAATTCTAGTATATATTTATTTGTTTACTTGCTTATTATCTGCTTACTGGAATGTAAGCTCCACCAGTCATGGATTGTGTTTGCTTGTCAGCCACCATGTCTCCAGTGCCTGTCGTATGTAGTAGATGATAAATTTATTTGTCTCATTGAAAAGATTGAAAAGGATGCTATATAAATCAATACTTAGATAATCTTTTCATCAGAAGTAAGTAATCACCATCTCGTTCTACCCAAAATTCATCGTTATTCATTCATAGAATTATTTACTGAGTACCTACCATGCGTTAGGCATGTAAAACACAGTATGTTAGAAGTAAATATATAATCTGTAAACAAGAGAAAACTTAATCAGTTTATTCATGAGTATTCAGTCCAAGAAGTAACTAGGACAATGAAAACTAACCATTAAAATACCACATGCTAAATATTAAGCTAGGGAACTGAAGGATTCTATGAGACTCCTGCACAGAAGAAGTTTTTCAAGGAGATTCCACAAATACAGAAACAGTAGAAAATCTTATTTTTTAAAAAAAATTACAATTCTGGAGGTGATTCTACCATTATCTGCCAATAGAATTTATAAATATTATCAGAAAAAAACTACTACTCTTTCAGAACACAACATGCTCTCCAAGATTCTCTTAAATGAACCCACCTCTAATAAAAGACTAAACAACTATCCATGCACTGCAATAATGATTTGTAGAATTGAAATATTAGTATTTAGAAGGATGCAGTTTTAAGAGTATGATTATATCTAAGCAGGTGCCATTTTTCTATTGCCCAAAAAAACACACATCATTTCAAAATGGACAAAGCCACAGCAGTGGGTTTACAATTATTTTGAAGTATAAGATTCATATTTGACAACCGTGCACTACTTCACTACTTTTTAGAGTACAGTTATGTACTCTACAAAATATCTGTTTATAAGCTACATTTATACAAATTGTGTGTTATTTTGTCATCCATTTATCTCAGAGGTGTAGATATTTAATCCCCAGGTAACATTCCAGAGTGTCATTTTCTTTATCCATACCATCATTTCTTCTGTGCCTGAAAAGTTGTCTCTCTCTGGGAATAAATTCCAGTATTTTATTATTTTTCTACATAAGAATCTTTTCTTTTCCTACCCGTAATTCCCTTTATTGCTTTAATTTCTGAATGATCTTTAAGCTCCATAATTCCTGTTTCTCTAAAAATCATCAACCACGGTTGTTTACACTCTTTTCCACTCAATTCTGTAGGTTATGGCAGGATATTTAATGGCCTGTATCTGTCATTGCAATGCCATTCAGGACGGTACAATGTAAACTATAATCCATGCTTAGTGGAAATGCTCCAAAATGTGTTCATCAATTGCAATGAATGTACCACACTAATGAAAGAAGTTGTTAATGTGGGGAAAAGTGGGAAGTGTGGGGAGTGAGGCATATGGGAATCCCTTATATTTTTTATGTAACATTGTATGTAATCTAAATATCTTTTGAAAATAAATAAAAAATATATTTTTAAAAAATCACCAACCAGATTTTCCAAGCCGGAACTCTAATGATCCTTTCCCCCCCTCATTGAAGCCAAGGAATCATTAAGTGTTGGAAAATCTGTCTTCTTTATCTCTTTCTATCCAACCCCACCCAGTATAGCATTGTGTTTAAGAGCAAGGACTAATTTTTGGCTTCCCATCTGGGCTCCATACCTCACTGCCTGTGTGACCTTGGGAAAGTTATGCAACATTTCTATGATCTGTAAAATGGGGATCTATAAAATGGGGGTAATAATTGTACCATGAATGGTTGTTGTGAGGATTAAACGAGAAATTATATTTTAAAAGTACTTAGAATCTGATACATACCAAGTAATATATGTGTTTGCTTTTATTATATAATCATCTTTCACCTGGACACTGATATAGCCTCTAATTGATCTCCTGGCTTCACGTTTTGATCACTCAAATCCCTTTTCCAAAATAAAGCCAAAGAATCTTTCTAAAAAGAAAATCTGATAATGATTTAGACATTTCCCTAAAATAACATTTTATTGCCTTTGTGACAAAGTACAAATTTCTTACATGGCCTTGCATACCTCTTCACTTCATGTCTATGCTAGGGAAGTTACAGCCATGCTGAGCAGCCATCTCCCAGCCCTTGTCTACCCACCCTACCCCCCTCCTTTTCCCCTCTTGCTTGTTTTTGCATGCAGGTATTAAATATATTTCCATTTGAGACAAGCAACCCTGGCAGGAAACTCTGCACAAAGTTAGCTTGATGCATGCTCTTTGCTTAGTAGTAGGGCTCCTTCTCTCTGGGGTGTATAAAAACCCAACACTCGGGCAGCACATGTGTCCTTCATTTCTCATGTGAAGTAGGGCATGCAGAGCCACCATCCATCAACCCTGACCCAGTTAGCCTCCTGTGGGATGACAGGACCTTTCCCCCTGCTCTTTTGGACTATTTGTGCTGTGTAAGTGATAAAGTGGTCATTTGCTGAAAACCTCTGTTGTGCTTGAGTCTGTGTTCCCAACATGCCCTGTATAGCAACTTACTCTGCAGTCTAATTTGCTCTCTCACTAGACAGTCCAGCTACGGTCTTCCTGTTCTCCTACCACATCTTGATAACACTAAACTCTAGTTTTAACCTTTCCTCTGACTAGCATGCTCTTCCCTTCCTGTTTGGCTAATTCATAATCGCCCTGCCTGGAGAAATGTATAGGCAGAAGAAAGATTTAGAAAGTGCTACCAGTGTGATAGGAAGCAATAAAAAAAATTTATCAAGGAGAGGGAGTCAATTCTGTCAAAGGCTGCTAGATCAATTAAGAAGAGGGCTGAGATCTGGCCAGTGGATTTACCAAGATTATTTATTCAATAATTACTCACTAAAGGAATTATCAATATTTTGTACCATAGTAGGCTTTTTAAAGCATAACTTATTCCTTTATGTATTTTTAGTTTGGGAATTGTATTTATAATAAAACTACATTTAAAAATGAATTCCATAATTCTATACTACAAGTCAATTGGAAAGAGGTTCTGCATTGTGAAACCAAGTGTAGATAACAAGCAGAAAAAGCAAGATAAGTTCAAACTAATTCAAATCCCATTGGACAGCAAGCAGCCCTAATTAGGCTATTATGATGTTTCTGCCTACACATTTCTCCAGATATGGCATGTACGTGCAAACCATCGTTGTGAGCAACTTTTTATTATATTTCTTGCTTATAAATGAAATTTAAGAACAGAAATTCCTCTTGTGCCTTGACATCTTCTTTTATTTTCTGTCGTAAATCAAAAGACTCTCTCTGTCTTTCTTTTTTAAAATGCATTACATGATACAGAGCTTTTATTTTTAAATGCCAGGCAAAATGAAATGATTGTAAAAATCTAGCCATTGCCATTCATGGAATAATGTTTTTATAGTGGATGTTAAAAGGGTTATGGAAAAAGGGGTATTTGTAGTTTGTGGTCAGAGAAACCAATTATCTAGGGTTAACATTTTTCCTGTTTATTATAATTCCTAATTATAAGAATATTCAATGGGAGATTGTTTTAGTTTGCCAAAGGGCTGCCCATGCAAAATGCCAGAAATGGGTTGGCTTTTTTTTTTTTTAAAGGAGGTACTGGGCATTGAACCCAGGACCTTGTACATGAGAAACAGGTGCTCAACCACTGAGCTACATCCACTCCCCAATGAGAACTGGTTTTTTCATTTGTTTGTTTCTTTTTAGGAGGTACTGGGGATCGAACCCAGGGCCTCATACATGGGAAGCAGGCACTCAACCACTTGAGCTACATCTGCTCCCCTGGGTTAGCGTTTATAAAGGGGATTTATTTGGAGTAAAAACTTACAATTCCAAGGCTGTGAAAAGTCCAACTTAAGGCACCATAAGAGGTACTTTTTCACCAAAGTCAGCTACCATGTGGTGATGCAAGGTGACTGCCGAGCTCTGCCGAGGTCTCTGTCTTCCCCTCCAGAATCTACCATCTCCCAGTACTCAGCTGAGGGCAACCTGGCATAGGGCTTGTCTCTTACCAGGCATCCTCTCAGTCTTGGCGGTCCTGGTTTCTTCCTGAGTTCCGCTGAAAGCTATCAAGCATATGACTCATCTCTCCTGGGGCCTCAGCTCTTTGAGCCTATCAGAGGCTTCTCTCCTTGTATCTCAGCTGTGGGCGAAACTTGTCCTTTCTGTAACATGGCAAATCAAATATGGCAGCTTCCATCATCTGTGTCTCTGTCTCTCTCTGTGTCTCAGTTTATATCAGACCCAGTCAGAGAGTGGAGACTCAAGCTGGCTCATGCTTCACTGATGTAGCCCAATTAACCCTCAACTGAATTTAATGCAGTCATACGATATGACACCCACAGGGGCAAATTAGTTTAAAAACATAGTCTTTCTCTTTTTGGGATTCATAAAATAATCTCAAACTGCTACAAAGATAAAGATTAACTCATCAAATATACCATATTATTCTGAATAGATCAAATAAGAGCCAATTTATAAAATTTCATTTCCATTCCCAGAAAAAGGGAAATTTTTCTCTGATGAGAAAGAAATATGTACTAACCAATATACTTTTAAAATATCTTGTTTTACAATATCTTCATGCTGGATAACAGTTCTCTTTTTGATCATAGTCTATCATTATAAACTGTATTATCTTTGACTAATCAAGCTTTAATAAGGTTCCCTGTAGTTACAATAAAACATTTTCAACCATTGTCTCAGTTCATTGGTTTCATTAAGATGGGAACTAATAAAAATCAAGGTAAAAGGAGAAAAATGCATATGATATGGCTTATTTGATTTTCAGGAATGCATTTATGACAGAATTGAAGTATTTAAGAATAAGTGTGGCTAAGATATAATCTTGACTATTCAAAGTCTTTAACGTTGAAATCAAACCATTGAAGAAAGATATTTACTAAACTCTATCTTAAAAATCTTCAAAGAAAATCAATCTACAGTTCCCCTAATTAAAAGCTATACATTTCTTCTTCTTTCTAATCTACTTCTCCCCTTGTGATTTAACTATTTCTTTCTTTCTTGACCTTTACTCAGAGGGAACAGATGAAATGGGAAATAACTGCTTACTCCCACTCATACGATATCCCTGAAATGTATTTTAGCTTGTGACCTTTAAATTATGGGGATAAATAAAATGAATTACATCTCCTCTTACGGACCTGATCTGTGGGTCAAGATATATTTGCTTTTCATCTGAATGAAAATGCCTTAGGCCGTGATTGCCATGGAATAGGTGAGGTCGAGTGAAGAGCGGGCAGTTGCCAATTGAGTCAGGCCAGGGAAGGTACAATACTCTGAAATGGAAAGGTAAAAAGTAAGGGACTCTTTGTGAGGGAGATAGAAATTGCTCATGGCCACTTACCCTTCCGTGGATGAGGGGCAGTGTCTAAGGATGGTGTAAAATGGCTTGAACTGTGAGGGACGAACACCTAAGTGGAATACTGCACAGGGTTTGCACATGGGGTACTGGTGGTGAGAAAGAGATTTGAAATTGAATAAAATGCCTCAGGGGTCCCATGACATTCCATCAACCACTAAGAAAGGATTTTCTGTAAACACCATTTTAACATTGGGATGAGTTCCCCAATATAACATCATAGACAGTTTTAAGATTTTCACTGCCAACTGCTTTTGTTTGATAAATTGAGGTATATTCTTACTTTCAAAAAAATATAACTGTTTCATAAAGCCTGATGGTGTTTACGGAGATATGAAAGGTGAAAGTCTAGCCCAGGTTTTCTAGTTTTTCAAATCAAACATGGTAATATTTCCCTGTGAAAACCCCAGATCACTAACATTGCTTTTGTCAGCATTTCTTATTTAAAGACATGCACGCCAGTAAGATGAAAATTAATTTACAAATGAATGTTTGATGTCAGGAGACAACTTTCCCTGATTGCAGCGTTTGAACTGAGCATATTCTAAGCACTTAACATGCGGCTTTTGCTTGGCTATAGATATTGACGAGTGTGGGACCGGGAGGCACAGCTGTGCCAATGATACGGTTTGCTTTAACTTGGATGGCGGATATGATTGCCGGTGTCCTCATGGAAAGAATTGCACAGGGGACTGTATCCACGATGGAAAAATTAAACACAACGGTCAGATCTGGGTGTTAGAAAATGACCGGTGCTCTGTGTGCTCATGTCAGGTTGGTATAATCATAAAAATTAATTAATTTTATCAATGCATCATTTCATACATTTGAATTTTGAAAATTTTGAAGAACTGTATGCATCCATTTAACCACCATCATAGTAAGTATAACAATATTTCCATCAATCCAAAGCGCTCTCTTGTGTCCTTTGCTAGTTAATCTCACTCCTCCAGCCCCAAGAAACCACTGCTTCCAAGCACAGCTAGATTTGTATTTTGTAGAGCCTAGTATAGATGGAATTATATAGTGTGCATTCTCTTACGTCTAGCTTCTTTCTCTTCGCATTATGATTTTGAGATTCATTCGTATTGTTACATATATAAAAAATCCGTTCCTTTTAATTGCTGAGTAGTATTCTATTTATGGATCTGCCTCAATGTGTTTATCTATTCATATGTTGATAAAATTTTATTACTTACTATGCTAATGTTCCATAGTCTAAATATAAGATTTGGATGAATGCATAAATGAATTCAGAATGGACATATGACTCAAGAGTAGGAAATATCTATTTCAAATATATTTCAGTTGTAGAGAGGTATTCTGTTATGTCCACCTAGTTCATCATAGACACTTAATTGTAGTTAAAATTATTTACAAAGGACTCGATTTTTACGAAAGAAATTGATAAGCATTAGTATAAAAATATAAGTTCTTAAAGATTCCAGAAACATAGCAAGATATAAAACTTACTGACTACCCAAATACAAGCACACATGCCCTCAAACAAAACAAAATTTAGTTAGTATTCCAATTACTATACAATATACAAATACATAAATATTTATATATATGTATGTGCATATACACACACAAATACACATAAGGGTAATTCAGTGGGTAAAATTTTATACTTGTTATTTCTGGAAAATTTCCTCCCATTCAAGTCATTCGAGGAATAGTGTGTAAAAAGGGCACTAGACTTGCTCAATCTATAAATGGAAATTTAAAGAAAATTAATTATTTTGTGTAAACTGTATGAATTAATTCAACTTCCAAATAAATATCTGTTTAAGATGAGGTTTGTGGTAACTGCTGTTTTTTCTTCTCATGAAGAATGGATTTGTAATGTGCCGACGGATGGTCTGTGACTGTGAGAATCCCACAGTTGATCTTTTTTGCTGCCCTGAATGTGATCCAAGGCTTAGCAGTCAGTGCCTCCATCAAAATGGGGAAACCCTGTACAACAGTGGTGACACCTGGGTCCAGAATTGCCAACAGTGCCGCTGCTTGGTAAGTTTAGCTACGTGAAGTGGAGAAAAAGTTTAGGCAGAGAATCTAAACAAGACAGCAACGTTTCTCTTCTCCCATCCACCAGTTCTCAATAACTTGCTATAGTATTGGTAGTTTCAAAAAGTTAGCTTGGGGGAGCCGAGGTGCCTCGAGCCCTTGGTCGCCTCCCTCCCATATGGAAGGTCCCGGGTTCAGTTCCCAGTGCCTCTTAAAAAGAAGACAATCAGACAGTGAGTGCAAAACAATGGGGGGGGG
>PVKH010045682.1:0-10477 GCA_004027955.1 Chaetophractus vellerosus
AGACACAGAGACAAAAAGTGGCAAACATATTTTGGAGTCCTTTTAGTTAGAGTGGAGGTTTCAAATAGAGGAGTAATGATTGGAAGGGGAACTTAGGGCCAATGTACGGAGGAGAAATTATCAAGCAAGGGTTCATGATAGAAGTTGTGCAAAAGCAGTTACAAATAATCTCATTCTGGGAGGGTGAGCTAAATGATAAAGGCAATTCTAGACACAATGTTCCTTCCCTCTTGGTGTTTCCAGTCTTGGAACCTGTGGCTTGCATTTGTTGCCTTCCATTTTCTTCACTCTAGAGCTCCTCTCAGATAGTGTGTAGTGATTGATCCACGGCAAGAATGCTCCTTTCCAGCCACAGCATATGGGAAGAGGGGCCTTCACCGATATACTTCTTCCCAGCAGAGGAAGTAGAAATACAACAGCTTCAAGATCACAATTTTGGTGACATCAGAGGTGCCAAGGGCTAAAAGCCAAAGGCCAGAGTTTTCCTCTTAAAAGGAGAAGTTTCTCTAAATCCAACCTACTGGCTTACTTAAAGTAAGTGCTTTTGTTCTTATCTCAAGGCAATTCATAAGTTAATTAGTTGCAATTATTTGCTCTACTGCAGTGGAATGCACAATAACAGAAGGGGAAAATGAGGCCATCAGGGAGTTGCAGTTGGCTTTTCTGAGATAGCACAAAGAAGAACTGCAACTGGTCCCACCGACCAATTAAGTCTTTAAAGAAAATAATAAACCAAAACCTATTCTTGATCCTTCAGAAAGCCAAGGACAAATAAAAGTGCAAAACATGAGGCAAAAACTGTACTTACACAGTGTGCCTTCTAATATCTGCCCACATCCTGAGACACTGAAATGTCCCTGAAGATAATTTCCTGTGGGAATAAGTCAGGAGGCAGCTGTGGGTTGGTGGAAAGAACAGAGAGGCTTGTCAGAAGCTGGCGGTTTGAATGCCTGCTTCTCTTTAGTAGCTGCGGGATTGGGGGCCAGGCAGCTCCATCACTTGTAGAATGAGGGTCAGGATACTAACCCCACAGGGTGTTGAGAGCTTTATGGTTTGAGTTTTGAGTTTGATAAATGCAAATTGAATATGATTGTCTTTACTGCAACCTGGCTTTCCTGCTGGGTCAACACACAATTTGCTTGACTCCACCTTTGTGCCTTTATGAAGATACCACCATTTCCTAGGATTCTCTCTGTTGACTTCCATACCTTTCCCAGGCAAACATATCTAAATTTGCACCTTTCCAGGGAGGCACTATCATAATGCATTTAAGGGCTTGGGCAGCTGGGTTCAAATCTTGGCCCTAACATTTACTAGATACGATCTTAGTCAAGTTATTTAATCTCTTAAGCCTCAGTTTCCTCGTCTCTGGCATCAGGACTAGACTATTAACAACCTCGTAGGGTTGGTATGAGGAACAAAGGGGAAAATCTTTGGCAAGTGCCTGGCAAGCAATGAAGGAGAGAGGTATTTTCACAGACATCTCTCTTTTTTAGAGAGGAAAGCCCCTCTCAGAAGCCCCCTGGAATGATGGTTCACACCCCCACATCCTAGCTGCAAGGAAGTTGGGAAAATGAGTTCTGACATTTTCAGTCTCAGCAATGGAAGATGGACTCCTACCAGCAAAGAAGAGGGTGTGTGAGTGGAAAACGGTCAGCAGGTAGGAAACAGTGGCTATCATGCCCAGGGAGCAAGATCATATTTGCACAGCCTTGTCTTGTATTTTTCCACTAGAACTCGGGCTTTCTCTGAATAGCTGCACACAGCAGGTGCTCAGGAGTGAACTGACTAAAGCTGGACTGTGGTACAGGTGGCTGGGGTGTCTCACCCCAGTGACGTACAGGAAACTGGATGGCAGTCTCCCTCCATCCACATGCAACCTGAGGCATCAAGCCTGATCAAAGGGGGGTCCTTTTCCAGAGAAGGGGTCAACATTTTCATCAAGGGTGCTTGATGCATTGATTCCTTTCCCATTGTAGTGGAGGTCTAAGAAAGGAACCAACCAACTGGAAAATTATGGGAGGAGGGTTTATTCTTCAGATTTTCTTCAGCCTCAGAAACTAGGCCTCAAATTCCCCACTATCCAGAGGGTTTAGAAACAATAGTAGATAAATTCAGGAGGATAAAAACAGTCGTTTTCAAGCATATATTTTTTTTTATATGGAATCCCTTCTTCAAATGAATTCTTACAAGTCCAATATATCAAACACACTGAAGTGGAGCTGCTGGTTGAAACAGGTTGGTTGTGGAAGTCCAAGCCTTTTGCATTACCCTTTTCCAGTGTCCTGTGAGGTACATTTGTGGAATTCCTCAGCCATCTTGGCAGTTATTAGTGAAAATGCTATTTTCAAACCAGATTCATCATGTTGCCATCTAATTTTGAATCTGGGGAAGAGGAATGGACTCCTTTTCACTAGCAGGGAGCCCACAGGTCCTGCAACCCTTGGGCCGCCTCCTTCCCTATTTCTCTTGAGCTCTATAGGTTCCATCTCCCCTGGGGAGCAGGGTCCCTGCTTTCCGAGGGGGATAGCAGGAACGCCAAGTGTCTCCCAGGCATTGAGTCAGTTGCAGATTGTGACACTGACTTCAGAGGACAGAAGATTTCTTGGTCTTTGGTGCGTAAGAGAAGCTGCTAGTCCCTGCTCCCACAGGATTCAGTATCCTGCTAGATAAAGGAA
Organism: Chaetophractus vellerosus; assembly: GCA_004027955.1. Classification (NCBI taxonomy): domain Eukaryota; kingdom Metazoa; phylum Chordata; class Mammalia; order Cingulata; family Chlamyphoridae; genus Chaetophractus; species Chaetophractus vellerosus. The sequence goes on from PVKH010045682.1 coordinate 2,679, forward strand.
TGCTTCTCCCATAGCATTGCTTAGGCCCACAGGGCAGGCAGGAGGAGCCTAGGAAATCCGAATTTGTATTCAGATCTGGTTATTCCTGATGTAGCCAAGTGGTTGGGAATCAGATTTTGCATCTGCCGTGCTGGCTGTGAATCTGGCATTTCTAGCTGCATGGACTTGGACAAATTACTTTGTAGCCTCGTTTCACTATGTGTAAAATAGGGATAATAATGTTTCCATCTTAGGACTGTTATGAGTATCAAACGAGAGGGTGTGTGCAAAGCGCCTGGCCGGTGCCTCCTCTCAGACAGCCCCTCACACCCGCAGCTGTTGCTGCCGTTGTAGAATACGGCGGGTGTGCCTTCAACCAGCTAGAGCACTTTTATTTCCTAGCTGGAGCACCATCTGCTTTTTACTGTTAGCATTACCTCCAGCCATTTGCTCCTTCTTTCATGAGCATCATCATTGCTGAAAAGTCTCGACCCTCCCAAGGAGGCAGGGCCAGGCTAGTGAGAATGCCCTGCAGTAACCCGGCACCACTTCAGGTGAGGACCGTGAGCAGAGGTAGGACAGAAAGGTCTCAGGCGTGCCCACAGACCCTGTTGCTTTGGCTCAGGTATGGGTGAAGGGGCCGAGAAGTACACGGCGTGCTGCCCGGGCGAGGCAGAGGTGGGAGGGAGAGCACGCTCTGAAAGAACGCAGTGACTTCCCATGGTCTACAGCCCCAGGCCCGACTGCCAAACGGTGGGACGCAAAGGCAGTTTGGGTTTCTCATAAATTCAAACATAAGTGGGATCATGGTTGCTGTGAGCATAATGGAGACGGGTGCTTCCATAATGAGGCTCTCCCAAATTTCTGATCCTAATCCCAAATCTGCTAAAGCAGATTCTTGGTAATGGGGCCTGAGTTTGTAAATACTACAAACTGGTTTGGCTTAAACAACAAGCATGTATTGGCTCACGGTTTTGAGGCGAGAAGAAGTCCAAAATCAAGATCTCGGCAGTGCTTGCTTTCTTGCCTAGAACGGGCAGTCTGTGGGATTCCTTGGCTTGTATCTTTGACTCCCATCACATGGCGACGTCCTCTCCTTTCTGGCTTCTGAGACTTCCAGGTTCCTTTTATAAAGCAGCAATCCCGATTCAGGCCCATCTTGCTTCTGTCGTCCACACTATTTATAATGGGTTCACAGCACAGGAATGCAGATTCAGGTGAAGGTGTGTGTTGAGGGTACATGCCTCGTGCTACCACGGGGTTTAAGCAGCTGTGTAACAAGCTCTCCAGGTGATTCTGTTTAGCATGCTCATTGATTGACTTTTGGGATGCATTGATTTACTCTAAACCCACAGCCCTCGATTAAATGCCATCCCATTGTGGTGCAGGAGTGCAGGGTTTCTTTTGATTTCTAATATTAATTATCAGGTGGGTAGCATTTCATAGTAGTAGAAGGAACTCTGGTTTGGGGAGCAGGAGACCTCAAGGCTAATCATCATTTTCTTTCAATTTCCCCAGAAGAACTTGGCCTAATCATGTAACTGCTGTTTCTCCTAGATAATAGTTCTTCCTTACACGGCATTATAATTATCATAGAGTTTGCATAGCAGCAGGGGCAATCATGTTTATCTTTCATATGCAATGTTACCAAATTTCTTATCTTATATTTTTCTATGCTTCCCTATTTCTCTAGGCAAATTATACTGTCCCACTTTACTTACCTTGAACTTAGCTGTCACATTTTCATATAGTGAAGAACCAGAAGGGTAAACACGTTCACATGCACAGGTACATACACGCATACAATCTCTCTTTCTGTCATGCATATACACCTACGCAGACACACACACATCTTTAATTAAACAGCCAGATTAAATGGCATGAAGCCGCAAGATGCTTTACACATAGGCAATCCTTTTAGACCCTCACTCTGAGCTTACTGACTTTTATTTTACCTGTAATTCTAACAGAACATGGTTATCTGACTTACACCCCTGAAGTAGAATAGAAGCAGCAAATGGACGGAGCAAAGATAGGGTGAGATAGGCAGATACACTGGGAGCACCAGAACTGAGAGCTAATGTCCAGCAACAAAGCAGAAGGGGGGAAAAAAAAGAAACAAGCTATAACAAATAAAGTAACCTGGAGCTGCTGGGTTTCGGGATAAGCAGCCCTTTGTGCCTCCATGGATTCTGGCAAGGCTGCGGCACAGCGCAGTATGATCCCTTCTGGTTTTGAGCATGACTCAGAATCATCAAAAAGGCTAAATTAAGTTCTATATTTTTTTGCTTAAAAAAACATAGACAGCAATTAGGAGACGTAAATGCTTTTTGAATGCTTTTAAGAAATTGGTGTAAAAATTGATTGACATGATATATCTTTTACATCATGCCTTTTATTACTTAGGGTATTTATTTTTCAGTACCTGAAAGTTGAAGGTTTTTCTGTCATAACTGTAAACAAACTTATCATAAATGTGTTAAAATATATATTTAAAAAAACAGACATGGGTACTACAGATAAGAAAAGGTTATAACTAAAATGTTAAAAACATTTTCAGACAAAATTTGACTACTGAGAATCACAGAGTTTTAGAGTTGGGAAGCGTCATAAGCATAATAAAATTATAATTTATAGAGTAGATATTTGACAACGACTGTCTCTTTTAAGTTGGCCACCCAACTGTGACCTTCTATCCTTCAGTTGAAGTTGGTGACCTAGCTAAAGGAAGCCTTTTTTTAAAAAGATTTTATTTATTTATTTATCTATTTATTTATTTATTTATTTATCCTCCCCTTGCTGCTTGTGCTTGCTGTGTTCATTTCCTTTGCGTTTTTCTGTGTCTGCTTGTCTCCCCCTGTTGCATCATTCCGCTGAGTCAGCTCACCACATGGTGACTTGCCTTCTCCAGGAGGTCCCGGGAACCGAACCCGGGGCCTCCCATGTGGTAAACCAGAGCCCAACCATTTGAGCCAGAGTTGGTTCCCTAAGGGAAGCCTTTTTGCCATGCCAGTATTTTCTGGGTCTTAAGTTCCTTTGCAAAATGGTGGAGAAAGAAGTTAGAGGTAAAAGAGAATTTGCTGGTTGCCACATGTCCAAACTTTCTCCCTGCTGCTTCCCTTCAAGTACCTTATATTCCTGACCCCATCTCCAACAGTGCTCCCCGCCAATTCCATCTTGCTCCATCCCTCCACAACCTGCCCAGTCTCACAGATCCAAAACCATTCTCATTCTTCAGTGTAGCTTCAGTGCCACCTCTTCCAAGAAGCTGTTTAGAACCTTCAGCTGAAAATCAACTCTCTTTCTCTGATTGTCATGGCACATTACTGATTTCTCCCATTGTACTTTTCAATTTCTATACTGTTTTTCTTTTCAAAGTATGGCTTCTTCCTCTCAATATCCTGTAATTTACTTGAGGACAGAAACGGTTTGATCCAAATCTGTGTTTCCAGTAGCACCCAGCACAGTGTCTCACATGTAATGGGTGTTCGATAAATGTTTGTTAAATGAATGAATGAATAGATTGAGCCAGTCAGTTATTTATCCATTGTGCTTGTCATTGGTGCATTGGTGATGAGGCAAACTGGAGACTCTAGGGGAAAAAGAAATTTACTGACAGAGGCACTCACAGGGAAAATTAGTACTCTGATTCTTTTTCCTGTAGGGGAGTAACAACTCTCTCTCCTCTTAAAATGGGAAGCTGAAGAGTGATGGCCTGTCTACAATGAAGAGAAAGTCTTTTGAACATCATAATGTGGCATTAGTGCTTGCAGGATAGCTTTAAAGGGCATTTGCTTGACACTCTGTGGTTTGCTGGTTCTTAACAAAAAGTAGTCTAATATCACCTTATATTTGTATAACATGCAGGGTTTTCAAAATCCTTTGACACACACAATCTCTTGGTTGTCGTATCAAAATGTAACGGCAAGCAAGACGGATTCTACTTTCATTGCTTTTCAGATAAAGACTCTGAGGCTCAGTGAACTAACATGACTTGCTCAGGTTTACATAGAAAGAGCCAGAGCCAGGAACGTTTTTGCCAACACTCAGTCTAGTGCCCGAGCCAGCAAAACTTACAGAAATTTCTCATTCTAACCTTTCTTGATTGGTTCAGTCTGAGCGATCTCTCCCGTCTTTGAACACCCACACGAAGCATTGATTCTACCACTCATTTTACATTTCCTATCTTGTATTGTCAGTTTTTTTTTTTAAAGTATAGAGACAACTCTTGGTTTATGAGGGTGATTTTCTTTATTGGAGAAGTTGTGGGTTTACAAAACAAGCATGCATAAATGCAGGATCCCATATACCACCCCACCACCAACGCCTTGCCTTGGTGTGGAACATTTGTTACAAATGATTGCACATTTTTATAGCTGTACTATTAAGTAAAGTCCGTGGTTTAACTTAGACTTCACTGTTTCTGTAGTGTAGTTCCATGGATTTTTAAAAAACTTATTCTGCTACCATATTTATAATAGAACATTTCCCCTTTTAATCATGTTCAGATGTATATTACAGGGCTGTTAATTGCATTCACAATGTAGTGCTACCATCAACACCATACATTACCAAAACATTTTCACCATTCCAAATAGGAGCCCTGTACATTTTAAGCCTTAACTTCCCATCCCCCATCCTCACACTGTTCCCTGGTAACCTATATTCTAGATTCTGACTCGATGAGTTTGCTCATTCTTAGTCACTGTATTTTGGATCTTATTTTATTTTCCATCTGGAAACAAAGCTCTCACCCAATGATGGAGAATTTTTGGCAGTTCATTCCTTTACTGGGTGATGTGGGGATTTGAAAAAGATATATAAGAGATTCATTCTCTTCATCGCAGGTACTTAAGATCAAGCAAGGAGAGAGAGAGAACACAGTCAAGAAATGAGTAGGATTTTCAAACGAACAGAACTTAGTGTTGCATACTTTTTAAAAAAAATCAACTCATCAGGGGATTCTGCAAAACATCATAAGCAATACAAAGATCTTTTCCAATATCGACAAAAAATCTACTAGAGCTAATAAGTGAATTCAGCAAAGTGGCAGGATACAAGATGAATATGCAAAATTCTATAGTTTTCCTATACACCAGTAATGAACAATCTGAGGAGGAAATTAAGAAAAAAAATCAATTTATAACAGCAACAAAAAGACTAAAATATTTAGCAGTTAATTTAAGAAGGGATGTAAAAGACCTGCATTCAGACAACTACAAAACACTGCAAAAAGAAATCAAAGAAGGGGCCGGCTGTAGCCCAATTGGTAGGGCGCTGGTTTACCACATGGGAGGCCCTGGGTTCGGTTCCCGGGGCCTCCTCAAGCAGGCAGACCGCCTTGAGAAGGCAAGCCGCCACGGGCAGGGCAAGCTGCACGGTGAGCTGACTTGGCAGGTCGCCGCAGCGGGGGGAGACAAGCGGACACAGAAGAATGCAGAAGATGAACACAGCGAGAACAAGCAGAAAGGAGGGGATATAAAATAAATTAAAAAAAAAAGAAAAGAAATCAAAGAAGACCTCAACAAGTGGAACAACATTCTGGATTGGAAGATTAAATATCATGAAGATGTCAGTTCTACCCAAACAGATTTTAGATTCCACATAATCCTAATCAAAATTCCAACAGCCTACTTAAAGAAATAGAAAAGTCAATTACCAAATTTATTTGGAAGGGAAACCAAAAAATCCAAAAAAAGAAGAACAAAGTTGTAAGACACATGTTTCCTGATCTTGAAGCATGGTATTGTCATGAAGATAGACACATTGATCAATCACCTCTACAGTCAATTGATTTTTTTTTTTTTTTAGGAGGTACCAGGGATTGAACCCAGGATGTTGTACATGGGAAGCAGGTGCTCCAACCACCATACTAAATCTGCTCCCTCAACTGATTTTTGATAAGCCTACCAAATCCACTTTACTGGGCCAGAACTATCTCTTCAACAAATGGTGCTGGGAGAACTAGATATTCATAATCAAAAGAATGAAGGCAGACCACATCTCACTTCCTATACAAGAACCAAAATGCATCAAAGACCTGAACTTAAAAACCAGGACCATAAACTCTTAGAAGATAATGTAGGGAAGCAATTTCAAGATCTTGTGGTTGGAGGAGGTCCATTAAACCTTACACTCGAAGCATAAGCAACTAACGAAAATATACATAAATGGGACCGCCTCAAAATTAAACACTTTTGCACCTCAAAGGACTTTGTAAAGCAGGTAAAAAGGCAGCCAAATCAATGGGAGAAAATATTTGGAAATCACACATCTGACAAGGCCTTATTATCCATGATATATAAAGAGATCCTTACAACCCAACAATAAAAAGACAAAAGATCTGATTTAAAAATGGGCAAAAGACTTGAATAGACATTTTTTAAAAGAAGAAATACAAATGGCCAAAAAAAAAAAACCATGAAAAAATGTTCATCACTAGCTATTAGGGAAATGCAAATCAAAGCTACAATAAGATATTTCATACCCCCTAGAATGGCCACTATTAAAAAAAAAAAAAACCAGAAAACTACAAGTGTTGGAGAGGACATAGATAGGAACACTTATTCACTGTTGGTGGGAAAGTAGAATGGTACAGACGCTGTGAAAGTCTGTTTAGTAGTTCCTAAAGAAGTTAGAGATCTACCATGTGGCCCAGCAATACCACTACTGGGTACATATCCAGAAGAACTGAGTGCAGGGACATGAACAGACATCTGCACACCGGTGTTCATAGCGGCATTATTCACAATTGCCAAAAGATGGAAACAATCCAGGTGTCCATCAACTGATTAATGGCTAAACAAAGTGTGATACATACACATGATGGAATTTTATTCAGCTGTAAGAAGAAATGAAGTCATGAAGCATATGACAAAATGGATGAACCTGGAGGACATTATGTTGAGTGAAGCAAGCCAGACACAAAAGGACAAATACTGTATGATTTTGCTATTATGAACTGAATAAAATGAACAAACCCATGGAGTTAATAGCTAGAATATTATTCACCAGAAAATAGAATGAGGTTAAAGAATGGAAAGCTGAGGTTTAATCTGTGCAGAATTGGTTAAAAAAAAGTTTGTAAATGTTTGGAAATGAATAGAAATGGTACAAGCATAGCATAGTGTTTGTAATTAGCAGCACTAATATATGGCAATGACAGTGGTTGAAAGGGAAAGTTTAAGGTCATGTATATTACCAGAAGGAAAGCTGAAAAATGAAACATGGGACAGTATAGCATAATGAGCCCTCTTATGAAAAATGGGTGTGGTTAATAGTGCCTATATAAGAATGTTTTTCTCAGAAACAGAACAAATGTACGTTAATATAAGATGTTAATATCAGGGTGATATTTGGGCAAAAATACAACCAAAGCAAACTATGTCCAGTTGTGTAAGCTAATATATTAATAACCTTCCATTAATGGTAAAAAAGGAAGTATGCTAAGTGAAAGAAACTAGACAAAAAGTAATACATATTATTTGACTTCATCTGTACAAACCGTGAATACAAATGTAGTATAGAGAGGGAAATAGATTAGTAGTTTTATATGTCAGGAGAAGGATAGAGAGATTGAGAGGTGACTACTAAAGAATAGGGTTTTTTTCTTCTTTTTTTTCCTTTCTTCTTTTCTCTTTTTATTGTGGAGTAGTGGAAATGCTCTAATATCGACTGAAGTGATGAATGAAAAACTCTGTGATTATACCAGATGCCATAGATTGTATACTTGAGATGGATTGTATGGCTTATGAATATGTTTCAATAAAATAAATTTTAAAAAGACCTAGTCCAAACTTGGAAATTATTGCTATATATCT
>PVKH010045683.1:0-10475 GCA_004027955.1 Chaetophractus vellerosus
CACGGTGAGCTGCCTCAGCATGTCGCCACTGCAGGGGGAGACAAAGCAGACATAGAAGAACACAAAAATGAACACACAGCAAGAGCAAGCAGAAAGGGGAGGGATATGTAACAACAACAAAAAAAAGAGTAAATGAGAACACAATTCAAATATACTAATTAATACATTTTCTCATACACAATAAGCATTAAATGCTGCTGGTTGTTATTATTATTGTTATTAACTCCTTTTAGTTTGCTAAGGCTGCCAATGCAAACTACCTGAAATGTGTTGGCTTTCATAGACGGAATTTATTAGGGTAAAAACTTAGTTTTTAGGTTATGAAAATGTTCAAATTGAGTCATTGTCAGAGGTGCTTTCTCACCAAAAATCAGCTACTGGCAGATCTTGGACTCCTGCCACATGGCAAGGTAGGATCACAGATGACCTCTGCTGAATTACCTGCCTTTCCTTCCTGGCTCATGTCCCCTCCAAGCCTGGCTGTGGACAATCAGGTACAGGGCTCCTCTTTCCCTTCTCTTCACTTTGGGTTACTCTGCCAATTCCATCCCCATCCTGTCTCTCAGCCTCTCAGGGTTTCTCTGTCTTTCTGGAGCTGTAGGAGATCTTGGAGTCTGCTCTCACATGCTGGGATAAAAATGGTGATTGCCTTTCTCTGTGTGTTTCTGCTTTCAGGTCTCAGTTTATATCAGACCCCAGCAAGAGAGTGGAGATTTAATCTGGGTCACATCTCACTGATATAGTCCAATCAAAGGCCCTAAAGTCACCTAATCAAAAAGTGATCTAATCAAAGTCCCTTAACTGCATCTAATGCAATCAGATAGCCCACACCCACAGGAATGGGTTAATTCAAAGAATATGATCTTTTCTGGGATTAACAAAACTTCTAGCCATCACAATACTCAAAACGAGGAAGAAATATCTATAACCTTTATAGTCCACATTTCTCAAGAACCACTCCCAGTACTAAAGCTGTATTTGTCAAGGTTCCTTAGGGAAACAGAGCTGATGGGAAATATCTGTAGATATTATGAGATTTTTTAAGGAATTGTTTCACATGACTGTGGGAACGAGCAAGTCCAAATTCCTTAGGGCAGTCCCACAAGTTGCAATCTTAGATGAAGGTTTTTGATGAATCCCCCAAGAAAGACTCTCTGGCTGAAGTAGAGATGGAAATTCTCTCTTTTGACTGCTGAAATCATCACTTCTCCTTTTAAAGCCTCCAACTGTTTGGATGGGACTTCTCTCATGGTTGAAGGCAATCTCTTTAGTTGATTGCAGATGTAATAAGTCATAGATAAATTCACCTTACTGGCCATTTAAGCCCATAAAATATCATCACATTAACAATCAGTTCAGTGCTTGCTTGACCAAACAACTGGTCAAGTTGACACATGAACTCAACCATCACAGCCAGTTCCAGTCAAAGCCTTTAAAAGGACTGGCAACTTCTGCTTTCTACTTCTTGGAATACTCATTCATGAGAGTCTCCCTATTGGAACTGGCTGCCATATTGTGAGGAAGCACAAGCAACCATGTGGGGAACTCTGTGTAAAGAAGTATCAAGGCCCAAGTGTACAACCTTTAGCTAAGTGTCCATCTAAAAGCCAGCACTACATTCTCAGAATATGTATTACTCCTCTTGAATATGAAGGTTCCAGTCCTAATGATCTATTCTAGCTGATGTCACATAGAGTAGAAACAGGTTGTCCCCACCTAGTCCTGTTACAATAGAAAAATTGCAAGTATATGAATAAGTTTTTCATTTAACATTACTAAATTTTGGAGTATTTTCTTATGCAACAATAGATAACTAAAGCAAGCAGCAAGAGAAAGTTTAAAACAGCCCAATGGTCATATATATATAAAACCCTCCAAATATTAAAGAAGAGCATGTAGTGGCAGTAAGTGTACTATAATTTAACAATCATGTACTGCTTAGAAATTGCCATCAATGAAGTTACTCTATCTGGAAAAAAAAGTTCGGAGATCAATAAAGGCTAAAATAAGCAGATTCTGAGGAGATTGGAAATTTTAGAGAAAAACAGCCAACTTCGACAAATTGTTTTGTTTACCTTCACCTTCTGTTCACACATACGGAACACAAATTATGATTTATGGGAGACAGAAGGTTGCTTTACATATCTACAGCAGGCTTTCCTGGAATCAATCTGGCCTTATGGTAAAATGATGCCCTGGAACATTATCACATAAAATTGAGGCAGATACATCCCATAACACAATTTCAGTCCTCCCAGTAATAAATTAATCTGATGCTGAGAGAGAGCATATTTCTTTACTCACCAGTGCATGTAGAAGTTTAAGGTGATATGATGATATTTCTATTCTATGGAGTGGTCTTTCAGTGAAAGCCAAATTATGCAAGGATGAAAACCTTAAAATGCGACCTCATTTGGAGTGCTATTTCTAAATTAATATAAAATAACTGATTTTAAAATTTAATTTCCCAGCGCCCAGTTTAGTTGTGCATATATATAAACACATAAAAATATAAATACTTCCATACAGATATAGAGATAGATATACAGACACACATACATCCATCTGATGGGCTAAAATCTATCTGATGGATTAATCAAATAGCTTATGAATGAATAATACAAAAATGTAAGAATTAAAACATGGTAAATGCCTTTTAGAAACCAAAGTAAACTTTAATAAATATTTGTGTCATTTGGACCCTTGACATTTTTAAGAATGTTGAATTCAGCATTTCTAATAATATTTCACATTGTGTATGTACCACAGTTTGCATATCCATTCACTTGTTGAAAGACTTCTTGGTTATTTCCAAGTTTTAGCATTTATGAATAAAGCCACTTTGAACATTCATGTGCAGGATTATGTGTAAATATACATTTTCAACTCCTTTGGGTAAATAGCAAGGAGTGAGAATGTTGGATCATATGGTAAGAGAATGACTAGTGTTATAAGAAACTGCCAGACTGTCTTCCAAAGTAGCCATACCATTTTGCATATCCACCAGCAATGAAGGAAATTCCTGTTGCTTCATATTCTTGTCAGCATTTGGTGTTGTTAGTGTTTTAGATTTAATAGGTGTGTAGTGTTTCATTGTTGTTTTAACTTGCAATTCCTGAATGACATATGATATTGTCCACCTTTTCATAAGCTTGTTTGCCATTTGTATGTCTTCTTCAGTGAGATATCTGTTTAAATTATTTGCCTATTTTTAAATTCATTTTTCCCCTTATTTTTAACCTTTAAGTATCCTTTGCATATTTTGGGCATAAGTCCTTTTACAGATACATGTTTTGCAAATATATTCTTCAAGTCTGCGTCTTGTTTTTCCATTCTCTTAACAGTATCTTTCAGAAAGAAGAAATTTATAGTTTTAATGAAGCCCAACTTGTCATTCATTTTTGTGTGTTCATGGATTGTGCCTTGGGAGTTTGATCTAAAAAAACATTACCAATCTGAAAGTCACCTGCATTTTCTCCTATGTTATCTTCTAAAATTGTATCATTTTGCATTTTACATTAGGTCTATTATCCAGGCTGAGTTCATTTTTTTGGAAGAGTTAAGGCCTGTCTTTTTTTTTTTTTTTCCATGTGGATGTGCAGTGGTTTCAGCACCATTTGTTGAAAAGATTACACTTTCTCCAATGAATTGTCTTTACTTCTCTGTCAACGATCAGTTAAGTACATTTGTGGGGGTCTATTTCTGGACACTCTATTCTGTTCCATTGAACTATATGGCCATTCTTTGCCAATACTTCCTTGAATACTGTAGCTTTACAGAAAGTCCAGAGTCTTACTTAAATCATTCAGTTCTTTCATTGGTTGTCTTAGAGTTTGCAATATACATCTACAACTAATCTAAGTCCACTTTCAAAAAACACTATACTGCTTCATGGATAGTGCAAGTTAACTTAATAGAATATTCACAAATGTTTCCTCCTGTCACTTATAATATTGTTGTCATTTATTTTACTTATGATGAGACCAATATATAATATACATTATTACCAGTAATATAAAATTTTCATATTATTATTTTGAACAAACTGTCATCTGTTATATTACTTATGAATAATAACATTTAAATGTTTCATTTTGCCTAGAGTTGTTCCTTCTCTAATGCTCTCCCTTCTTAAGTTGGACAGAGATTTTGATGTATGTAATTTTCTTTTTAGATTTATTTTTCATTTATTATATATACAACCCTTTTTGCTAGTTCTTGCTGTGTTCATTTTTTCTCTGTGTTCCTCTGTCTGCTTGTCTCCCCCTGCTGGGGCGACCTGCCCAGTCAGCTCACCACCACGGTGGCCCGACTGCTTGTGGGGGCTCGCCCTTGTTCGCGGGGGCTTGTCTTTTACCCGTGGGGACTTGCCTGACCGTGGGGGCTTGCTTTCTTGAGGCAGTCCACCTGTTCGAGGAGGCCCAGGGACCGAACCTGGGGCCTCCCATGTGGTAAACCGGCACCCTACCAACTGGGCTATACAGCTGGCCCTGTAATTTTCTTCTTTCTGAAGAACATCTTTAAAATTTCCTTCAAGGTATGTATTGTATACAAATTCCTTCAGTTGCTGTTTTTCTAAGAATGTATTTATTTTTCTTGTTTGCTTTTGGTGGATTATTGTTCTGCATTCAAAATTCAATGTTGAAAAATTTTTTAACCCTATAAAATATTTCATACTACATTTTTCTTGCTTGCATTGCCCCAGGAGTATTGTAATTTTTTATCCTTATTCCTCTATATGCAAGGTGTTTTCTTTTTCCCTTTTTGGTTTCTTTCAAAATTGTCTCTTCATCTTTGATCTTCTGCAGTTTGAATGTGATAGGAGCAGGTGTAGATTTCTTGGCATTTATTCTGATTTGTTTTTTCTGTGCTTCTCTGTGGTTTGGTGTCTGTAACGAATTGAACCTTGTCCCCCCAAAAATATATGAATGTGATCCCATTTGGAAATAGGATCTTTAAAGATGTTAAGATGAAGCCAAAATTCTGTCCTTGTAAGGAGATGTAATTATTATTATGAGGGGATGAAATTTTAAGGACATGAAATCATAAGGAAATCAAATTTGTATGTAGTCAGTAGGAAACAGAAAGAGAAAGAGAGAAGCCTGCCATATGACAGAGCAAAGAATGATTTATATCACGGATGCTAGCAAGCCACCACTAGAACCCTGCAGAATACAGAGGAAACATGTCATTGTCAACATTTTAATTTTGGACTTCTTGCTTCCAGAATATGAGGATGTTAAATGCCTGATGTTTTAAGCTACCCATTTTGTGTTACTTTGTTATGGCCACCACAGGAAGCTAGTGTCAATTAATATTGGAAAATTCTTAGCCATTATTACTTCAAATATTTCTTCTGTTCTTTTTTCTCTCATTTCTCATTCTGGTATTCCCATTTCACAGAGTTATGCCTTTTGTAATTGTCCCACATTTCTTGAATATTGTTCTTTTTTCATTCTTTTTTGTCTTTACATTTCAGTTTGGGAAGTTTCTATTTGCATATATTCTAACTCACTGAGTCTTTCCTCAGCTATGTCTAGTCGACAGGTGAGCCCATGGATAGCATTCTTCATTTCTGTAACAGTGTTTTAATTTCTAATATTCCACTTTGATTTTGTCTTAGAGATTACATCTCTACACTTGCATTATGTATCTGCTTTTGCATTTTGTCCACTTTTTTTTCCATTAGGGCCATTAGCATATTAATCATATTTATTTTAATGACTAGGTCTGATAATTTAAAAAATTTACCATATCTGAGTCCAGTTCTGGTGCTTGTGTTGACTCTTCAAATTGTGTTTCTTTTTTGTCTTTTAACATGTATTTGTATTATTTTTTGACAGTTTGATTTGATGTGTTGGGTAAAAGAACCTCAAATAAATGGACCTGTAGTGTGATTTTCTATGTTTATCTTGACAGGAGTTAGGTTGTGTTTACTGTTTGCTGTAACTGTAGTTGTTAGATGATAAATTTTCCCTAGTCTTCTTGTTTTTATCTCCCCTGTTGTCTCTACCTTTTCAGAGACATTGGATCTTAAATAGGGTCAGAGCCTTGTAGCTCTTTTAGCTGTAATTCACTGTTACTCTGCAGCTGCCTGGTTGATGTGGTACTAACTTGTGAGGAAAGAGCAAGAATTCTATAATCTTATGATTAGTTCTCAGTCTTTTAGAGAGCTTGTGTCCCCGGGCCATTGCATTCACAAGTGCTTTTCAGATTTTTCTTTCCACTTAGGTTATATAGAAAGGCTACAGTGCCCTGGAGAGTTGCATTTCCCTTTTCCTCTGGTCAATTAGGCCCTGGTAAGACCCAAATCAGTTAGGATACGGGAAATTAGTTTCACTTGAGTTCAGCCTATATTATGGAGGGACAGAATGCTCTGGGTTTATTTCAAAATGATTACCCTTCACCTCCCTTGGAAGGAGCATGAGGGGTTTTGTCTCCAATATTTACCCTGTGGACCTGGTTGGAGTCCTGGATGTAAAACACTTAGATGTTTCAGTGTCCAACAAGACCAGGCCACTGGAATTTTTAACTCTCAATGTAGTCCATATAGTGCTTCTAGAAATTTGTCAATTATATCTTAAATGTTCTTTCCAGTACCAGGACTGACTCCAGCCACAAGCTTCTGCTTCTGGTAGTCTCTGAACTTCAGTATTTGCTTCTTTCTCCATTAGTTGGGACAATAGTTTTCTCTGTGAGCTCACTTCTCTGATGGATCTAACAAAATTTGTTGATTTTCAGTTTATTCATATTTTTCTTGAGTGGATGGGAGTGATGACTTCCAAGATTTTTACATATCATACTGGAAAGCAGAAGTTATTTGGTGCCTTTTTGTTGAATCCATGCACAAATAAATTAATGAAGCAATAGATATTATGTGCTTGATATTTCCAGCAGTTGTTCTTATAAAGGCAAGAATGTCTCACTTAGAGATTCAAATCTTGGCTCTGTCATCCCTTGCTATGAATTAGGGCAAGTCATTTAAGTTTTAAGTACTTCTATTTCTTTACATGTCCACTTATAAAATGATCTTGAGAGTCCCAGTTTTATTTATCTCACTGATTTAGTATATCAGTGGTACACAGGGATATTTGAGTTGAAAGTGACAGAATACCCACCTCACATTAACTTAAGTCAGAAGGGAACTCATTGTTTCATGGGTCAATCTTTATTTCTGGAAAATATCAATCCAGGACTCAAATGATATGCTTAAGTCCTAGTTTCTCCCTTTTCTTTCCTGCCCATACTTCTCCATTGCAGGTTGTATTCTCAGGCATGCTCTTAACTTATAGCTCCAAGATGACTGAAGACAGTTCCTGGAACTGCTTTCTTTATTTCTATTCTAGAAAGGAACAGTCAGTGTCCATCTTCAATAAATTCCAGGGAAAATCTCATGCATCTTAGTGATTCTTTCTGAGTTGTATATCTAACCCATCATCAATGACTATGATTGAAGGGGTACCAGTTGGCTTCCACAAGGGTTTAATCTCCCCTGAACATGGGTGAATAAACCAATATTTGCAAAGGCTGAGGTACAAATTGTTACTCTAATAACATGAATACAACCTAAAATTTCCCTTTTGAACCATATTCACATTATATATATGCTGTTAATTACATCCACAAGGTTATGTTGCCATCACCACCATTCATTACCAAAACTTTACAAAATGGTACAATTTAAGCATTTACTCCCCATTCCTCTGCTATCCTCCATTCTAGATTCTGATTCTATGAGTTTGTGTATTCTAATTATTTCATATCAGTGAAGTCATAAAATATTGCTTATTTCAGTCAACATGTTTTCAAAGCCCCTCCATGTTGTTCCATGTATCAGAGCTTCATTACTTTTTATGACTAACATTCCACTGTATGTATATACTACATTTTATTTATCTATTCATCAGTTGGTGGGCATTTACTTCCATCTTTTGGCAATTGTAAAAAATGCTTCTATGACCATTGGTGTGTAAATATCTGTTTGAGTCCCTGCTTCCAAAGATTTTGGTTATATACCTAAAACTGGGATTGCCAGGTCATATGATAATTCTATACTAAAATTTCTCAGGAATTGCTAAACTTTCTTCCACAGCAGCTGCTCCATTTTATATTCCCACCAACAATGAATGTGTTCTTATTTCTTCATACTTCACATCCTCTCCAGCACTTGTTATTTTCTGTTTTTTTTTTATAGTAGCAATTCTAGTGGGGTAACAAATATTTCATTTTGGTTTTTGTTTTGCATTTCTGTAATTGCTAGTGATGGTGAACATATTTTCTTATACTTTTTGGACATTTGTATCTCCAACATACTTTTCAAGCATTTTGTCCAATTTTAGATGTGTTGTCGTTTTATTGCTTAATTTTAGGGGGTTTATTATATGCTGTATATTAAATCCTTATTGGATATGTGGTTCCCAAATATTTTCTCCAATTGAATTCTTTGTCTTTTTACATTCATGGTAAAGTCCTTTAATACACACGTTTTTAATTTTGATGAGGTCTCATTTGTCTACTTTTTGTTTTGTTGCTCGTGCTTTAGGTGTAATGTTTAAGAAAACATTGTCTAACATAAGGTCCTGAAGATTCTTCTCTATGTTTTCTTCTAGGAATTTTATAGTTCTGTGTCTTATATTTAGGTTTTTGATCCATTTTGAGTTTATTTTTGTATATGTTGTGAGGTAAGTGTTCACCTTCATATGTGAAGCACTACTCTTATGTATATAAATATCTATAATTGCTATGTCTTCTTGTTGAATTGATATATACATCATTCTAGCTTTCTTTAGAGAATTGTTAACCCTTATTTTTCTAAGATTGCTGAAAATATTGCTCCATATTTTTATGTTCCTCTGTACTTGATCTCACCCATGAATTAAATATTCATTGATGCCCTTTCCTTCCCATTCTTTTGTTATTATTAGCAAAGTGCTTTCTTTTTTACCATTTATTTATAATTAATTCTGAACTAATTTTACTTGTTTCATTTCTTTATTGTATTTATTTAACTTTTCTATGAACAAAGATGAAGCATTTACTTGATTGAAAACTTAGATTCTTAACACTCTCTTAATTCATCTTTGAAACTATATTTTTGTTTACTTTAAAATACATATATTCTAGGCCTAATAACTATATTGTGAAAACAAATGAATGATATTATGACTTGTTGCTTAACTCTTTATTTTTTTAATGTGTGGTATGCAAATACAAACACACATTCAGAAACTGGCATAAAACACATTACAACTTATATTATTAGTTCATGAGCTATGTCCTTAATCTCCCACTGGTCCACATTTCTTTTGATATTCTTATCTTTATAGTGAGATTTTATTTTCCCTGATTTACATAACTAACCCCTGATGTATAAACTCCTCTGTTTATTTCATGGACATATCCTTTTCCTCTTCATTTAGACCTCACACAGAAACTTGAGAAGAATTTTTTTTCCCCCAACAACATATTTGGCTCTGCACAAAGTGAATCTGGTTTGGTTCTCAGGGACAAATGTTAGGAGATATATCATTTTCAGTGGAAGATAATGTGAGCCTTAATAAGTTTGCATTTTATTTTTATCTACATGTGTGTATGCGTGTCTCTGCTTTGAAAAAGATCTTTCCCCAAACAAACAAGCAAAACAAATCAAAAAACCAACTCAGGTGAGCAATGTAGTTGATCACAGTGGTTGAGTGCTGGCTTTCCACATACGAGATCCCGAGTTCTAGCCCCAGCCCCTGGCAACTCAAAAAACAAAAAACAAACAAAGTTAAAAAAACAAAACCAAAAAAAAAACAAACACCTGGTTCGACACCAAAATTATGTCAGAAACTTAAAAAATAAACAGACATCTATGCTCCAGACCTGACCTATTCAATCACTCTGTGAGATTTGAACTTTTAATCAACTCAAAAAGTATTCTTCTATTATTTCTTTTATATGCATTTCTCTATCCTTAGAAAAATTTTTCACCTAATGACATTCTTATTTTTATATTTTATTTATTTAATCGTATCTGAGTTTCATTTTTATCACATCTATATCTTACTTTATTTCTGAGTTCATGGAAAAATTGTGGGATCACTTTTCTATTTCAGCAATTCCATATTCTTGGGTATCCAATGTGTTATTCAGTGCCTTGATGGAATTTCAATTATTCAAATGAAATTCAATGAGTATGCTTTATATCTGCTCAAAGTGTTTCCTGATTCAGATTGGGCCTATATCACAAAAACATCTTCTTTTGATTCCCAAGTGGGAGATTATATGGATTTTCTTTTTTTTTTTTTAAAGATTTATTTATTTTATTACATAACTCCCCTTCCCCCCCGTTGCGGCAACACGCCGAGACTTGGTCACTGCGCAGGCGCGGCTTTCCCCGCTTGTGGGCGGCTTCTGCTTCCATCACGGCCGGCTTTTCAGTTCGCGGGTGGCTGGCTGTGCTCGATTTGCAGGCGACCTGCCCTGCCCGTGGC
>PVKH010045684.1:0-10472 GCA_004027955.1 Chaetophractus vellerosus
TATTTGTTCAGATTAGATTCCAAAATATTATTTCAACCCCCTTGTCTTGTTGGTCTTCCATTGTACCTGCAAAGGGGGTGCTAAGTGCTGCTGTAGAAAAATCACCTCTGCAAAGATGTCCATAGAAGGTCCTTCCCTCCTCTCAGCAGCCTTGTCTTCTGTCCAGCAAGCCTTCTTTTTCTCTAAGTAGCTTTCTCCCCTAGTCTCTACAGTGGCTACTACAACTTTCTGCATTCTATTCACCCCACCCAACAGTCCTTACTGACTTTGTCCCCAACTCGAGGCAGGTACCCTTGATTTCCACTACACAGAAAAATATAAAAGTCATCAGTTAGAACTCTTTCACCTTCCATCCCTTAAACCTACAAAGTCACTTGTATTTGTACCCAGACACAAAGCAAGAGGGCAGGTTTCCTCCTGTGTGGAATCAATCCATCACCAGCATTAAATCCATGCTTGTTTCCCAGCCTGTATTTTTTTTTGTTTTTAGGCCAGTGAAAAGAATTTATTTGGAAAATGGGGGAAAGAACAGAGCTTGCTGAGAAATAGGAGAGAAAGACGGAAATATACACCAAGATTTGGTGCGGGCTCCTCTAGGCAGAGAGAGTGTGCTATGCCTCGTGTGGTTACCTTTGAAACTGTTAATTATTCCTCCCCCTTGTTGATGATAAGGGGATGGACCCCAGATGTTATTGATTACCCTACCAATGGTGGGAGCCAATGGTGAGGCCCGTTGGGACTATCCGGGGCCAAAGGGAGGTTCCGGAAAGAGAAACTGGGACCTCAAGGTTACACTCAAGGTCCCAGCAAGGTCTTGCAGCCACGTTTTCTGTTGGCCATGTTGTCTGTCAGCCATGCTGTGGCTCATCTTCTCTTCCAGTTACCCTATACTAACCTTCCTCAACTCCCCCCTCAGAGAGTTCACGCCCTTATTCTTAAAGGGGGTGCTGAGAGGTGATGATCATTCTTCTGTAGTTGCTTCCTGCTAGTTAGGACAGTAGTCCCTGCCTAACAGGGCATAAGCTTCTCTGGCTATTCTATTGAGGTTGAGGGAAGACGGGTCTGATACTGTGGTTGGAACTGGCTGAAATCCCCACGTGACTATTATCTTGTTTTGGAAGGCATTGATTCTGGAAGAAATAAACTTAGTTAGAATTTTGAAGATATGTGTTCCCACTAAAAGGATAAAAATGGTGGTAAGTGGGCTTAGAAATGGGACCAGCTGTGACATACTGGATCACGAGAGTGATAAAGGCCAGATGCCTTCAGAGGCTGCATCCCTCTGAAGTTGGTGGGCTTCATCTTGCAGGTTTCGAATGCTGTCTAGGACTATTTCGGAGCGATTTATATAAAAACAGCATTTTTTCCTTGAGAAATAGCCCCCCACCCCGTGCTGCTGTTAGCATGTTCAGGGCTCTGGAATTTTGCAGTACCACAGCAGTAAGAAAGTCCATTTGCTGTCTAAGAGCTTCTAAGACACGGCTAGTTTCTTCTATGTTGTTAGTTAGCTCTAGGGAGAAATTGTAATAGATAACGGAGTTTGGTATAAATTGCCAATCCCAGTTTTCCATGGTGGTGGTTACGTTTAAGACAGCTAAGAGGGCGACGAGAAAACCCAGCCTGTATTTTTAATCTCTTCCTCTTTGTTGGCTCTTGCACAACAGCATTTAATGCATAATTGTCTCTCCTATCTAAAAACCAAAAAGAGACAAATCCTCCCTTGATCCTATATACTTTCCAACTATCATCTTTTCTTTCTGCTCTCTTTCAGCTAGATGTCGTAACAAGTTATCTGCACTCACTGTGCCTAATTTCCCATAGCCTTTCTGCCATTCATACTCAGCTTCAAACCACTGTGATCCCTGCTTCTGGAACTGTTCTCACCAAGCTCACCAATGACCTCCTTGTGGCTGAAGTTAATGGACACCACTTAATCATTTTCTTACTGGACTCTCTTGGCAGATTTTAACATCATCGATCATTCCCTTTGTAAAACGCTCTTTTCTTGGCTTCTGGGATATTTCCACTCTTTTACTTACCCTCCTCCCTCTGGCTCCTCCTTTGTCATCTCATGTTCTTCATCTATACTTTAAATATTGCTGCTCCTCGGGATGATCTCAAAAGTGAGCTTCTCTTCTCAGTCAAAACACTTGCCTGGTTGACCTCAACCATACCCAAATCTTCACTGTCCATCGACATGCTCATGAGTACAGAGTCTCTAATTCTAACTCAAGACTTCTCTCTTGGACCATCAGACCACTCGCATCTAACTCCCTACTAGACATTTCCTCTTGGATGACCCACAGGCACCTCAAAAGTATTGTATACAAAATTGAACTCATCTCCCCATCCCGTCCTGTGCCCCTGTCTCTAATCCTGCTATCCCTCTCTAATCCCTGTTTCAGTGAATTGTACCACTCTCCATTTGGTTGCTTAGATTAGAAGTATGAATGTTATTTTTTAGTCGCCAACCACCTGGAATGGGAGAAAGAAGCTTTGACAGGGAAACAAGAGTTCCAGCAGGGTGAAATGGGGGAGGTGGTGGTAAATGGCTACCATTCCATCTTACCCCCCATCAGTTACCAAGTGATAGTGATGGCTGCATCCTGAATCTCACTCAAATCCATTTCAGTCCATTCTGACTGTTCCTATTCTTAGTTCCACCCACTGCCATCTCTCCTGGATTACTGCCAAATCTTCTTAACTATTCTTTCCATCTTTAGTCCTATCCCTACCAACTTAATTTCCACACTGTGGCCAGAGTGATCTTTCTAAAAATCAAATCTGATCATCTTATTTTCCAGCATAAATCCTTCATTGACTTGCCATTGTCCTTTAAGTTGTTCTTTAACATGGCCACATGCTCTGCTAATCTCCCTTGTCTCTAGCCACTTCCTCCAGTTCTAGCTATACTGCGCAACTTAATTCCTCCAGTGCTCATTCCACTGTGCCCTCTGGGCTTTCATAATGCTGTTTGATCTGCCTGGACAAGAATGTGATAAATCTTCTGTATTCCTCTGTTCTTGGATTTAGATGTCACTTCCTCTAGGAAACTGCCCTTGACCTTACAAATCTGGGTTTGGTGACCTTCCATGCTTACAAAATATCCTGCACTTTCCCTGTCATAGAACTTATCATATGGAATTGCAGTTGTCTGTCTGTATCCACCACTGGATTGACAGCCACTAGGAGGGCAGTGCACATGGCTCTCTTGTTATCCAGGAGGTGTAACAGATGACCTTTTCCCCTTCCAACTTGTGGCTATAGTTTAGTATAAGAAAGGCAGCTCTGAAAATGAGATGTAGAGCAGGCAAGGGAGAGCTACCACAAGCAAGTTAGGTTGCTTCAAAGTTGAATGCTAGCAAAAGTTCTTTCTGGACTTTCTGAACCTGTGTCTGTGTCTTTAGTAGCAGTGGGAGTGACCACATAAACTGTTTCTTTCAGAGAGTGGTTTTTGGTACAGACCTTGGGCTGGAACATAGGGTACCCTGATCAGTTTTACCTTCTTTCCTTTGACCAGTCTCCTGCAGGCTGGGTTGCTGAAGAACAGTGAGGTGTCAGAAGGATAGAGGAAGAGAAAGGAAGGATAATCTGTAATCCACAGATTAGTGAGTAAGCCTTTGAACATCTTGAGCTACCTACTCTGGAGTACAACTAAATTGTTTTGCCATTCTGGAATGTCTTAGATAGTGAGTCTCTGGAATGTCATAGATACTGTAGTATAACTTCACCCTTGTTCAAAGGTGATGTCTTGAAATTTTTGACAGAGTAAAGAGATATAAGCTAAACTTGCATTCTTTTAACAGAAGGTATGTAAACCATATTTGTGTGACCTGTGTACAAGCAAAATTTTGTACTGTATCCTAGGCAGAGGACCCATAATTGTACAAGGAAGGCCCTTAGGAGTGAATATATCCAGGATCTTAATTTGGTAGTTTTCTTCACAACCCCTATTATCAAAAATTGCCTTATATTTGTGTAGAGTTTTGCAGTTAATCAGGTATATGCATGATCTCAGTTTGATCTCCCAACAACTCTTTGAGATAGGTGGGGCAGGGGTTATAAGCCTCATCTTTACAGAGGAGAAGATAACAGAGCAGAACCCATGTAACTAGTAAATGGAAGAGCCAGGACCTGAACTTAGGTCTCACAGTGCCCAGTTGTGTGTTCTTTCTCTGTCATGTCATTATGGCTTTGTGTTCAAGATTGTGGGTGTGTGTGTGTTGTATATGTGGTGGTGGTGGTGGTGATGGAGCAGTAAAACAAACCCCTTTTCTAAGATCTGAAACAGTTGAGAAATAGAAGGATCAGATATGGCTTATAATATCAGTTTTACTGCATATGAAGCTGGAATGTGGTCTGGACATGTAGATTACTTGATGTCTTAGTTTTGACCCTGGTTGCTAAAATGAGTTCCATAAAATAGGTTAGTTTGAACAGTGGGAATTTTGTTCTTCCAGAAGGATTGTTACCCATTGAGTCCTCGTTTTCTACCCTTCACTGCTCAGATATTATCCTTGGTTCACATTCAAACACATCCTCTTTAAACTTGCTTTCTCCTTTTCTCTTTCTTTGTTCCATCTATTTGTTTGGCTACTGAAGGAAATTTTTTTCTTCTTTCCCTCTCTACTTCCTGCCCCATCTCCCAATCAGTATATTTCTTCCTTTCTCAGAACTCTCTTCCTCTCTCAACCTAGTTGGTTAGTAGAAGAATGGTGCAATGATATTCTTCCTGCATCAAATAAAATTACCATTACTAGAGAATGGGTTTTAAAAGCCTCAAAACTACCTAGAAGACCCATTTAGAAAGTTACAAATATTTTCTTTTATGTCTTTTAATTAAGTTTTAGTTGAAGCACCAGCATTAAGAATAAATGTGCTTTTTCTGTTCAATTTTATTTTTCTTTAGTATAAGTACCATCTTTCATTGGACTACTGCCATCTTTCATTGCAAACACAGTTTCAATAACTTATGTCATAAATAGGCTTTCATGAGCCAAATTATGAATCCAATTATAATTTAACATTTTTGTGGGAAATGGTTCACTCTTTCCAGTTTCAGAATAGCCTGTTGGACACAACCCATCCAACCTGTCCAGTGATTTGTATCTTCTTTCTTTGTAAAGTTCCAAGTCAAACTGGGAATAGAGGGGATTTCTTTTGCCTCATATATGTGACTTATAAACTTTGGTGTGCTTATCTCACAGGAAAGGCTTTTGACATCACATATGTGCGCCTCAAGTTCCACACCAGCCGCCCTGAGAGCTTTGCCATTTACAAGCGCATGCGGGAAGATGGGCCGTGGATTCCTTACCAGTACTACAGCGGCTCTTGTGCAAACACCTACTCGAAGGCCAACCGCGGCTTCATCAGGACGGGAGAGGACGAGCAGCAGGCCTTGTGCACAGATGAATTCAGTGACATTTCTCCTCTCACCGGGGGCAACGTGGCCTTTTCAACCCTAGAAGGAAGACCCAGCGCCTACAACTTTGATAATAGCCCTGTGTTGCAGGTAGGCATTCAAAACTCGGCTTTGGAGTAAGTCAGTTCCCACCTACTAGATGCGGGAAGGTTATTGTAGTGGCGGCCTGTGGGCCCTGTTCTGACGTGAGGGGTAGGAGTGGAATCGATTCCTGCCAGACAGACTGTTGGCTTTTATTCTCTCCTTTGTGCTATTAATAAGTGAAGGAAAGTAGTTTTGTTCCTATTGTCTGGTTGATGTTTGTTCTTATGTTCTCATGTACTTACAAATATATCCCGGGATGTAAACTTAATAGTCTTTTTAAAATGCTGAACAATTTTAACTTTGGTTTCCATACTTGAGTGGAAACATTTTGTTTCTGACCTTTTGAAGAGGGCATTTGATCTAATCTACCCAGTTTTCTTGCATCCTTTCTTACCTCTTCTTTGACAACATTAAAAAAATTATATTAACAAGAGGGAACAATTGAAGCAAGCTTCTTAAGAATCCTACTGCCCACCTTCATTATTGTGAGAGGAAAATTTAACTGGGTTTATATGGCACTGTTGCCAATCATTATAAAAAATTCTAAATCACCTAGAAGGACTGGTATTTGTGACATGATATAAATTTAGGCACTAGTGGTATTGTGATTAAACATTGTGATAGAAATTCCTCCCTGTTCAACAAAAGAAAGATTTAAAGATTTCTTTTTTCTTATGCATTCTGTATGCATATTCCTTTCTTACACACCGTAATATGAAATCTTTCTGGATTTCTTAGATGCCTGTAAACATTTTTAATATATTTCTGATCATGGAAGACTGTGCCTCATGCTGTATTCCACACATTAACACAGAATTGGAGATACTGCTGTGGCTTGACTGAAGTTAACAGCTTGTTTTAATTGACTGAGGCAAGACTGGATATGGTTTTGCAAATGTTATGTCCATTTTATAAAAAGCTGTTGTGATTTCAAAATAGCAAATCCCCTTGTTTTTCTGAACTTTCTATTTTTGTGTGCCTTCTTATTCTCTCTCTCTGGAATTTATTATTATGGTCAAGGATTCTTTTTCTAATTTGGTTGTATGATTTTGGACATGGCAAAAGATGAGAATAGATTTCTCAGTGGATTCTTTTCCTGCCTTCCATTGTATTTCTGTAGGTTGCCGAGAAACCATAAATGTGAAAGTACTTGGTAAACCCCGAGATTATGGTGAGCAATGAGTATCTCTGAATAGGCCTTTCAGGAAAGTGTTTTTTTTGCAGTGGAAATAAGGTATGTTTGAATAATTGGCAGGCAGAATAGCTGATTTTGATAGATGAAAAAGCAGAAGGCTGAATGCATAAGGGAGAGATGATCTACAAATACCCTTTAAGTTGATCAATTCATGAACATTTACCAGTCTTGTTTCTTCCTATAGCAAATAATTGTATTTTATAGTTCTAGAGAGTCAACAGTATAGTCAATAGGAAAAAGCAGTCATGTAAAGCTGGACTGTAGTTTTCTGGCACTTTTGTTAGCTGTATGCCTTGTCAGCTTGTCTTGAACAGTTTCCTCAGCTACTGGAATTCTGATGTTTGCTGCCCTTTTTGCCATAGAAACTCATGAGACTAAATGTGGTAAAAATGCAATGGGCATCTGCCCAGTTTTGGTCAGTTGATTTCATTATGCAGAAGAATTATTTACATATTTCTGGCTAAAAGAGCTCTGGCTCTGATAGCCAATTTCCTAGATGGTTTTGCTAATTTGACTTGTAGGCAGGCAGCCTTTTTCCTCATTGCAACCTGTGCCTTCCCTCCAAAAGCTATAATTTCCCAGGGGAAAGAAGGAAAACCTTTTGGTTTCACTGTATATAACTGTAAATTACTAAGCATGTATTGGTTTATAATAGTAATAATAATTAGCATTTAATTTTGGCACTTACTATAATGTGTTTTAAAGTGACAAACACTGTTCTAAACTCTTTAGATATTAATTTACATAATCCTCACAATAACCCTAGAAGTTGGGCACTTTTATTATCCCTATTTCCTGTCCCTGTTTTATACGTGAGAAAACAAAGGCACAGAGAAGCTAAAATAACTTGCCCCAAATCACACATTTTTAACTAGAAAGCCTAGCTCCAGAGTCTGTTCTTTTTAAAGTGTCCATTGTTAAAAAAAAAAAAAAAAGTGGCTTAGAATTAGCTAAAACTTAGAAGCTTTTATTCAAGCAGAGCTGTGATAAAGATGAAACTCGTAGAAGATATAATAAGCATTGAACACAGAGATAAGTTTAGCTATTTACATTACAGACAAGTAAAAGATTCCTAACATTGCGGCTATGAGTGGGAGTTGTTATTGGAATTCCAAGTTTGGATGTGGTGAAATCATCGTCTCTTCTCCTTTCTAATTATATTTAAAGGCTTCTTGGAGATTAGCTTTTATGAGTTCTCTGTCTTGTTCCATATGCCCGGTGCTGGGCATGGATTTAGGCAGTGGTTTTTAATAAGGGGTGTGCACCCCAGTCTCAGGTTGAGCCTTCTGAAAACAAAGATGCCTGTACCTCTGTACTTGCTCATTACATCTTCATGAGATTATGATATGTAGTCCTAGAAGGAAACTTAAAGTGAAGGTGGCATCTTTGGGTAGTAATAGCTATTGCTTTGTAATACACCACCCCAAAACATAATCCCCCCAATCATGATTTCTTGTTTGCCATCATTCTGTGTTAGCCTGTCCTCATTCATCTGGCAGGCCAGCTGTAGGCTGGGCTTCCTTCTCCATGCAGTTTTTCATCCTTATGAAGGAGGCTAGACCAGGCTTCTTCCCTTTAATGGCAGAAGGGTTCCAAGAGAGTAAGTCCCAGCACACAAGTGCTTATCAAGACTCTGCTTGTGTCATATTTGCTGATGTTCCTTTGGCCAAAGCAAGCCATATGACAAGAAGCTTTATAGAAGGTGGGTACAAAGATGTCGACACTGGCAGGCACGATTCATTGGGATCATTCTTATAACACTCTACCACAGATATAAACATCTTACTTAAATTAGCCAAATGAAAGGGCATTTATTATAAGGGCTTAGATCTCATAAAAATTAAGGAAAAACTGTACAGCCTTCACTCTTGTCCTCTGCTATTGTGAGGTAGCTGCAAACTTGATCAGTTGTGTTCCTCCCTCAAATTCATTCCTTCACTCTGCAAATGCTGTTTGTGTACCCCACTCTGTGCTTGGCACTAGGGATACTGCAGTGAATAAAACAGACAAAACATTCCTGCCCTCATGGAGCTTACATTCTGGTGGGGGGCATGGAAATAGACAATATAAATAGGATAAATAAATAAAACCAGGAAGGGAAATAGGGACTTGGAGAGGGATGGGAATTTTAGATAGGGTAGCCAGGAAAGGCCTCACTGAGAAGGTGACACTGGGGGAAGGAGCAAGACAAACATGGGCTGCATCTGATTGGTTCAGGCCACTGTAAGGGTTTGTTCCTTTGCACTTGAGAATCTGCCCAGATCTGTCAGTAGAGGATTGGGTCTGGAGGGAGAGTTAGGTGGCACAAAATGGGCAGGAGGAGGCCATAACAGCATATCTAGTACAGGTGTGGTGCTTTGTGAGCTCTGAACTGGGGTCTCTGACTGGATTTTGGGGTGTGGGTACAAGGTAGAGAGAAGGGACATGGGCATTGAGTACCTAATATATGCTAAGCATTTGATGCTGTCTTTCATTTAAGCTTCTTAATAGCTTTGTGATGAAACTAGTAGTAGTCCCTTTTTTCAGGACTCTGAATGGTAAGGTACATAATCTAGGTCACAGAAGTGTCAAGAAGGACAAAAATACTAGGAAATTAAAGAAGGCATTGAGTGTTATACTAGAGTTAATGCTGGAAGTGGACATAAGTTCAATGATACATTAACTGTTTAGAATGTTTGGTCACATTTATGTCTCTCATTGTCAGTCCTTCTCTACCTCTCTTTTATGTTTCTGGTTTTGTTTTTGTTTTTTATACTGACAGGAATGGGTAACTGCCACTGACATCAGAGTTACTCTCAATCGCCTTAACACTTTTGGAGATGAAGTGTTTAATGACCCCAAGGTTCTCAAGTCCTATTATTATGCAATCTCTGATTTTGCTGTGGGTGGCAGGTGAGTAAACTATCAAATCAACCTTGAAAGTGATGGGAATTTCGGTTTAGAATGAACATGGCGACTCATTTCCAATGACATTAATATTTCCAGACTTTTTCCTTACCAGCAACAGGGGTGGCAATCCTTAGTGTGTAGTACTGCCCATCTGGAAAGAGGCAGCAACCTAAAATATTCTTTTGTCAGTCCTTCTCTTTATCCTAGAAGCAAAGCAATTAGGTTTTCAAAACCTATACCAAATCAACTCACTTACTGAATTCTTATTGAAAATTTAAATGCAAAGCACCAGATTGGCACTGTTACTAAGACTGACCTTCCACTGAGAAGTCCTGTCTCAGAGCCTAAAAAAGAATGGGACAGGCAATGTGTCCGTATGTGAAGACTTAAATACTAATACCAGTGCCCATGCTTTGAATAAAAAGATGCCACATATCAGAGATGATAAAGAACCGCCAGGCTTGGGAGGCAGATAGGATCTGAGTGGGGTCTTGAGGAATGAGTTGGATTTGGATAAGAAGGGAGGACACCTAGGTTGGGGGCAGAATGGGAATGTCATGAACACAAGTTTAAAGAAGGGAGAGCATAATCTACTTGACCTAAGGAAAATCTCAGAGTTGTAAACCACAGGGATAGTTTGGCAGCCAGAAACCTTAGCAAGCTAAGAATCTTGGACTTTATCTCCCCTTTTAGACTATGAGGTCACAGGAGAGAAAACTTACTTTTGAAAGTTTATAGGAACTGTAACCAATGAGAAATCAGGCAAGGTTTTTGGAGGAGGATTATGATATCAAAACTGTTAGGAGAAGTGGATGTGGCTCAAGAGATTGGGCTCCCATTTACCATATAGGAGGTCCAGGGTTCGATTCCCAGGGCCTCCTG
>PVKH010045685.1:0-10476 GCA_004027955.1 Chaetophractus vellerosus
AATCCTCCTCCAACATTTTAAAATGAATAAAACCAGGTAAAATAATCAAATCTGATGTGAGGCTAACAGGGGCATTTTCTGAATTTATTGTATATATAGAAGCTTCCATTCCTTTTGGTTTTAGCTAGTAGAAAAACCTCCTTCTTTCCATGGCTAATGCCCTAAATCAATCAAATCTTTCAAATCTTTCAGAACATGAGCCCTCTTGTTCCTGGGACAGGCTCTAACAATGTGTTTATGTGAGTAGTGTGTGTGGGTATGTGTGTATAAGAGAAAGCATGATGTTTGTGAAAGTCCAAGGACACAATCCCTGGTTAAGAGGATGTCTAAATATCTGTGTGTGCCTGGTGGCTGCCTGATTCTTTGAATGATTTAAGTCATAATTTCTCTGTACATATATCAGTTTTATTACAAATGAAACTATTTTAAAGATTATTCTGCCATCTGGTACATCAAGGAAAAATAATTTGTTTGGATTGTGCCAATATGTAAATGATATTACTGGTTAGTTTACATTCCACTTATCATTGTAATGACTTCAGAATTATGGATGCTGTGCTGATTGGTCCCCAAAATGGACTCAAGCCAGAGTTACAGTTTCTATGTATGGATTGAAAATGATGCCCCTATTCCAATTCCATTCCTACAGATCTTGCTTTTATAAGCTTGAATCTAAATATTTTAGGTTGCAAATAAGCTGTCACAGGTCCCGTCACTCCCTATTTCTTGATACCTAGTTACTTTCCCATATTTGTTACCTACTTGGTCCTTCAAGGCATTTGAGTTTGGACTCCTAGTTTGTAGGTCTGGATGCTCAAAAAAGGTGTCAAAGCCGAAAATATTAGGAGTGGAAGGGTCAGAGTATATCATTAGACAAGGCAGAGGGGAACAAAAACAGGTAGGAACTCAGTGCTACAACAAAGAGCTTGAGTGTTTCACCTAACTAGTGAATAGAGACCTATAGAAAGGAACATCTTTGAAAGGCCAAGGCGGGAGCAGGTGTCTGAAGAGGAAGGTAAAGCAGAAGACAGGCTGGGACATGAAGCAACAGCTGAGAATGTTCCTGGATGACATTGCATCAACTGTGGGTCTATGCCAAGGGCAGTTTTGGGTTTCACTGGCACCCCCAACTTAGGACCAACTATCTGTCTTGAAAGGCCTAGGTTATTAACATGGGGCTATTTATCGAGGGCCATTCTATGTGTCTCCTCTAGTCTGCCAGCATGTGCTTCTGGAGCAATACTGACCTTAGGGCACATGTTCCTGATACTGTGTTATGCTACTGAGTAAGAATTCCTGGTTCTTCTCTGGGTCCAGGACAGTATTAGAAACATCTTAGAAACAAATAAACACCTAAGACATAAAACTCACACTTTTCTCTATTTAGAAGGAAAATCTGTTGGGTTGATATTCATGAGATATCCTGGCCAAAGTAGAGCACAGTAAGCTCTGTGGCTTCTCATTAATGACATTTCACAAGGGAAAAATAGCAGATGAGATGGTCCATTGAACTCAGTTGTTAAAAATTATTGGCAATATTTCTTTAGTTAAATTTTAAACAGTGCCTTACAAGGCAATGTTACAAATTGTGTGTATCAGTTAACTGTTGCCGCTAACAAACCATTCCAAACATTGTGGCTTGAAATAACCACAACCGTTTGTTTTGCCAGTGAATCTGCATTTGGGGCAGGGAGCAGAAGGGACAGCTTATCCCTGCTCTATTATATCGGCTCATCTGAAGTTGGAGGATTCAGTTGCAAGATGGCGTCTAACGCTCTGGTTCTTCTCCATGTGGGTCTCTCCAGTGGGGCTGGATTCCAAAACCCAATGCCCCGAGAAACAGGAAATGAAGGCTCCCATTTCTGAAAGGCTTGGTCCGGAGATTGGCACAGCATCACTTCTGCTATATTCTATTTGTCAAATGGTCACAGAATCCTGATTCAAGGCAAGGGCGGCAGAGACCCCACCGCATGATGGGAGAAGTGTCAACGAATTTTGGAGCCACTTTTTAAAATTGCCTGGGTTCAAATACTGGTCTACTTACCCACTAGCCTCTTGAAGACCCCATTTTCTTATCTGAAAGATATACACACTAATAGTACTTAACTCATGAAGTGACTGTGAGAATTAAATGGGACCATCTAGTAAATGTGCTTAGCATAGTACCTGGCACATTATAAGTGTTCAATAAATCTTAGCAAGTCTGATTTTTAAATGGAGACAGGTAATTTGCTTGGGCTTTTATTAAAGATGATACACCATGACTATTGCCAACACCCTCCTCCACCCCAGCTTTATTCTCTCACTTTCATTGCTTCACATCCAACCAAGCACCTTGGGTAGGTTTCACATCAGGCAGTCTGATACGGTCAATTCTCTGTTTAAAGTCAGCTGTAAAACATTTAGTGATATATATGCTGCTTTGACAAATATGTATTACAGTGAAATGAATTATCTTTAGAATCCATATCATCCAACTCTAACATTTTTAACTGTCATAAAATTGTCAGACTGTTGGCTTAGACATTCTTTGTGTGTGAAACTGAACAATGATGGAAAATTTTTCACTTCATAGAACATAAATTGTTTTAGGTGTTACAGATTCTCTTTATCTGATATTTCACTAACACAACCTAGAGAAATAATTGTATTTCTAGTTAAAATAGTAGTAAAGAGTAAAAACATTCTGTAATTCTAAGTTGACATTTCTCTAGAAGATAAATGGATGCACTCATTTAATGGACTATAAGGTAACTTGTCATCAGTTGATACTAGTATATCTAATGAAGACAGTGATGCTAAATCTTTCAAGAATTTTGACAACTAACATTCCCTTAGTTGAAAATATTATTTCAATAAAACTCCACATTTTCACTAGAAATATCAGGTTAACTTCTAAATGGCCTATTTTCTGAATGGTTTGCATATTTAATCTGAGTGTAGAAGGAATTACAGTTATTATTTAATTCATGGAAAGTTAAAGAAACAAAACTATATTGTATTATATTTCCTAAAAACCATCATTCCCTTCTGTCATTTCTTCTTTCTGTTTACTCGCTTTTAATAAGTACACTACATAAAATGGCCATAGGAAATTCATTTTCATTTTCTTGTTGTATTTTATTTTCAACTAAAATTTTTACTAAGCAGTTATCTTATTTCATCTAGCAATTATCATGCTGTTTTTATTGATTATATTATGATGATACCTAGGCTGTGAAACTTCTGCTATAACTTCTGCTGGATAATAAAGTGATAACCACATATATAGGTTGTTTCAATACTAATTTTCATTCCAACATTTGGGAAAAAAGTCTATATTGAGAAATCATATCACCTTAAGTAGTGATTATAGCGATGATACAGAATACAAAACACTTGATCTTTCTCTGTCTTTTAGCTTTCCTATCATTAGGCATTTATTTACATGGTCTCTGATAATAACAGATTAGGAAAAGGACCCCTTTCATCATAACAACAAATCTATACAGTATACAGATATAATTTAATGTGGAATATAAGTGAAATAGCTGAAGAACACTAAAATTTCACTGATGATTTTTTATTGAATAAATGAGAGATACAAACAAGTTCCTGGATGGAAAGACAGAATATTATAAAGATATTTCTTTCTATATTAATTCCAAGCAAACTTTAAATGGATTTCTTTTGGAAACTTGATACATTTATTTTAAAACACGTCTTAGAAGGATTTCACTGACTGCTGCAGTAAACAGTACCTCAAGCAGGGGGCTCCTGAGGGATCTAGAGACATCTGGACACTATAGGCAGGGCAAACAACCCCAGGAATTCAGCACGCTGTCAATGAGCCTTACCTTGGAATACATGATAACCTATCCCCCCAGTGTATCAGAGTTTGACTCATTTATAATTTTCCAACACATGGGTCTTATGCCCCTTTTTTTGAACCTATAATTAACACTATATCATTAAATCTGTGTCCCAGAGACTGAAGCCTTCCTGCTGTTCACATGCCGGTTGAACCCTGGATCTCAGCAGAGCTGCAGCCGACAGCTACTCTTCAGTTCATCAGACTCACCCAGGACAACGAACAAAAGGATGATGATGGACAAAGCCCATCCCAAACAACAGAGAGTAACTACAAGTGCCAACAAGACAGTTCCACCCATCTGCCCCAGGGCATCGAAGTCCCCTCTCAATTGGAAGCAGAGTGAGCATCACCATTCCTAAATCTTCAAGATTGAGAAATGAACAAACATAAGGGAGGGAATGAAACTATGGACTAAAGTAGACCTGATTGTTCTAGTAATGGAAGAACTTGTAGCATTGATATAAAGGCAGTGACCACCAGAATTTCGGGGGGTGGGGGGAAGGATAGGTGTACCGTGGGGCACTTTGGGGACATTGGAATTGTTCTGCATATATGCTATGTGTGCTCTGCATTCGTAGCCATGACGGATCCAGACCATTAGACATTTTGTCAAAACCTATAGAATTGTGAGGTGCAAAGTGTAAACCATAATGTAAACTATAGACCATGCTTAGCAGCAATGCTTCAATATGTGTTCATCAACTGTAACAAATATACCACACTAATGAAAGATGTTGTTAATGGTGGGAAGTGTGGGAGGGGGAGGGGGTGAGGTATATGGGAATCCCATATATTTTCGATGTAACATTTATGTAAACTAAAGTTTCCTTAAAAATAATAAAAATAATAAAAAAAAATTTATAAGTGAAAAAAATGAATGGGAAAGAATAGCTAAACGATTTTGAAAAAGAAGAGTAATGAAGGGGAATTTAATGTACCAGGATATTGACATAGTTTTATATATCTATATCCATATCTGTATCCATATCCATATCCATATCTGTATCTATATCTACCTATACATATGCACATATAACACATACATATACATTAAAAATGTTCTATCATAAGACTGTTGAGACAAAAATGTAATGTAATGCATATAATTATTGTAATATATTTCAATGCAATGCATAATCTAAAAAGTCAACCCCAGCAAATGTATTTAATATTTCTTCTTCCTTAAATTTTAAAAATAATCCCAAATCTCCATTTTCCATGAGCAGATGTAATCTTTGATTAAATCTACCTTAATGCTAATACATGCAATCCAATCAAAGCATTGCCTAACATTCCAGAGGACCTCAGCTTAGCAATATCTCTAAAGCGTCCCCAAATAAAATGAGTAAGTGAGTAAGCTGTCCTGTTGTACCAAGTTTGGTAAGTTGGATTACTAGTTTTGCAACGTTCTACAGAAAACTATGTAATCAGGAGGAGCATCTATAATCACCGTGGCCTTTAAATTCTTCTGGGTTTCCTCAGAATGTTTGTATGTATGCCTACATAGCAATAGTGGTCTCTAAGTGTAAATAAAATTAGTTATAGTCATGTATTTCTTTATTTTGATACATGAGAGGTATTTGATACAGCTTCCTTGATAAAAGTCTCTAAAAGTGAAAATCCCGGGAAAGCTGAATAGGTATTTGGACTATGTTTTAATATTACATAAAGCTCTTTTGGGCCCAAGAAGACATGAAAAGAGCTTAGGTACTAAAGCATTAATTCCCTAAATGGTTACACTGGCAGTCTGAATGCACAGCCCACGGTGCTTAATGTACTCCCAGGGAGGAGTTTATGCACAAGAAATATCTGGCTCATTATGTGTGGCTACTAGTTCATACCATTTAAGTCAATTTATTTCATTATTTAAAGGAACTTATGCTAGTAACACTACATTAAGAACATTGCAGTTGGGACTTATGAATACAAGAACAATTTTACATAAGATATATACACTGTTGTGTATGTAGGCTATAATCATTAATTGACCTAAAGGAGGAAAATAGAGGCTATGACTTACTAATTCACTCATTTATTTATTCAACAATCATTTCTAAACGTCTGATATGCTCCAGCTAGAAGCTGAAGCTGTAGAGCTACATAAGATTCCCTCTTTTTCCTCATGGCACTGACAGTCCAGTGGTGAATGAAACAGTCAGTGCTAATAGGGTTTCTTCAGGGGGAGGACTGAGGAGGGACACCTCATGAAGGTGGGCATGTGTGATGGTGCAGGGCTGGTGAGGGGAGGCTTACAAAGAGGAGACTACTGAGTTGATGTGTCCAGAAGATAACGTTGTGCAGGTGAAGGAGGAGGGCGGCTGACAGGGAAGACATCATAGCGGCATGTTCCACCATGTTCTCTGGTTGGCGCTTGGGGTGCCTGCCTGCTCTATGAGCTGCAAGTAGTCTGGGCTCTCAGATCTCCCATCCCCATGCTCAAACTGCCCCAGTCCTACTGGCCTCACACAGTTCCTTAAACAAGTCGGATTCCTGCCTTAGAATCCTGCAGTGCTCTTTCCTCTGCTTGAAATGCCCATCCCTAAGATACTCACACGGTTAATTCCCTTGCTCCTTCCAGTCTCTTCAAATCTCATCTCCTCCAATAAGACAACCCTAACAACCCTGCATAAAATTGTAGCTGTCATCACCACAGCCTCTAGCACACTTCATCCCTCTTACACTTGCTCTAAGTTCTTGTTTTTCCATAGCCTTTACCTCCTTCTAATTTCCTCATTCATTAAATGTATTATTTTTGTTTGTCTTTACCTGCTACAATGAAAGCACCTTAAAGGCAGGGATCTTTGTCTAGTTTGGCTATTGATGTATTCCAAACATGTTAACAGTGCCTAGCACAGAGTGGGTGCATTGTAAATATTTATTGAGTGAATTAATAAATAAATTAGATAGGTCATGAAGTCTCTTGAAGAACTACAAAGCGTGATTTGAATATTATTCAGCTAAAAAGATACAGGGAGACGCCTGCTGACTCTGTTCTCATAGAACTGTGGCTGTGGTCACTATCATTTGGTCTCAAACTCCATCTTCACTGGCGTCACTGAGAATACCTGCATCCTCATACTTGCAAGGGGATACTGTCTCATTCCTATGTGACTCTCACCTCGTATTATTTACTCACTTCTTAAGAGATTGTACCTGTTTGGCAGAAGCTAGTTTGAATGAAGAAAATTCATGGCAAGGAAATCTAGAAAATGTGGGTTTGGAATCTCCTGGCTTTATAGAACAGAAAGTCAAGATAGAAGGGGATTAGAAAGGGTAATGAGTAAGCTAATTTATAGCACTTGCTGTTGTAGGATTATATTTCCTTCAGTTCACAAAGTCCTTTCTTTATATGTTGTAATGTTAGGTATTTTGCCAAGTGCTTTGCATATATTTTCTCATTTAACCTTCATAACAGGGGTTCTTAACCTTTTTTTGTTCCACGAACCTCTTTGACATTCAGATAAAACCACGGACCCTTTACTGAGTCCACACTATACTGTGTATAATTTAATAAATAAATCACACCTGCACCAACATGTCCCCACAAGAATAATGTGTTGTTTTTTTTTAAATTTCAATTCAAACTCACGGACCCCTTGTTGAGAACCCTTGCTTTATAACAACCACTTGAGGTATGTGTGCATTATCAGTAGAATTTTTAGAATAACTAATTAAAGCTTAAAGAAGTCAAGCTGCCTAAGGATGAAATCAGGTTTTGAACAAAGGCAATTTCATCTTAGGGCATACAATGACAAGCTACCATCATCTCGGCTTTAGTTTCCTTATTTGTAATATGAGAAGAAAATTTGACATTGTGTGTCTCCCAATAAGGCTGAGAGACACTTTGAGGTTCTTGACTGAAAAAATACCATACAAAACCAATTGTAAGCAAAGTTCTAAAGTCAGCAAAGTTTATTTTACAACCATTTGGGTTTCTATGGGCCTGTCCATCAGTTAGGATTGTACTCACATGTAAGACATGTGGTATTGACAGGGACTAGACAAATGGACCATTGGAAATAGACCTATTCATTTACAGACACTTGACAGAAAGAGTTGGCAGAGAGAAAAGATGGGATATTTAGTAAATAATAATATTTGCTGTTTTGTTATTTGTACAGAAAACAAAAGCAGAAACAACAACCCAACCATGAAATCAGTTCCCACCTCACATCATACGTAAAAGTCAATCCCAGATTGATTCAAGTTTTAAGCATAAAAAGCAAAATTTAAAATTTCAGAAGGAAACAGAGGAGACTATTAAGAGACTATTGAAGTTTGGGAATTATTTTTAAACAAGGCACAAAAATGCACTCCATTAGAAAAAAGATTGATAACTGATAATGAAAATATCTGCAATAAATATTTGTTGGAATTGTTTAATAGCAGATTAGAGATGATAGAAGAAAAATTTGTGAAGTTAAAGATAGATTAGTAGAAAGAAACAAACCTGAAGAAATGAGAGAAGAAATGAACAGTGTTTTAGAAACTATGAGACAACTTCTAAAGTTCTAGCACATGTGTAACAGGAGTTCTAGAAAGAAAAGTGAGAGTGAACAATAGGAATCTTAGAACAAAAGGAGAGAAAGAATAAGGCAGAAAAATTATTCGAAGAAATGATGTTTCCAAATCTCGTGAAAGTCATTAATTTACAGAGTCAAGAATCTCAATAAAACCCAAACAGAGCAACATCAGAGGATTATGACTACACTCAAGTGCTCAAACTGCTGGAAGCCAAATGAAAAGAGAAAATCTTGGGAGCGGCAGAGAAAAATGGCAAATTAAACATTGAGAAACAATGATTTGCATTATCAGAGATTTCGCATCAGAAGCCATGGGGGCCAAAAATAATGGAAAAACATTTTTTAAATGCCTGTTAGAAAAACAAACCCGCTGACCCAGAATTCAATGCCCAGGTGAAAATATCCTTTGAAAATGAAGTATGAATAAAGACAATTTCAGATAAAGATAAATTAAAGGAATTAGTTGTCACCAGACAGGCACTAGAAGCAATGCTAAAGGAAGTTTTTCAGGCTTAAGGAAAATGATACCAGGAAACTTGGATCTTCAGAAATTAATGAAAAGCATCAGAACTGGTATATTATAGGCAAATATAAAAGGCATTGTTTCTCATATTCCTTAAAATTATATAGGTTTTTAAAGCAATATTATAATATTGTCCTGTGGGGTTTATAATGTGTGCAAATGTAAGATATATGATAATTATAACATAAAAATAGCCAGAGAGGGAGTAAATGCATCAATATGGTTGCAGGATTTTGGTATTGTGTGTGAAGCTGTAGAATATGAACTCAAGTGGACTGCAAACATTTAAGATAGTATATCATAATTCCTAGAGCAACCAGTAAAAACTGCAAAGATGTACAGCTAAAATGCCAATTGATGAAAGAGTTTAGGGGAGCAGGTGTAGCTCAGTGGTTGAACATCTGCTTCCCATATATGAGGTTCTGGGTTCAATCCTTGGTACTTCCTAAAAAAATGCTATCTATTTAGGAGTGAGTTGAGCACATGCTTTACACGTACGAGGTTCTGGATTCAATCCCTGGTACTTCCTAAAAATAAATAAATAAAGAGTTTAAAAATTTTCGTATAATCCAAAAGAAGGCAGGAAAGAGGGAAGAGAGAAATAAAAACCAGAGGAGATGAAAAGAAACAAATAATAAAATGTTAGACTTAATCCAACCATATCAACTGCTACTTTAAATGGCAATGGGCTAAACACTCCATTTAAAAGGCAGAGATTATAAGGATGCATAATAGAGACCCAACTATACGTGATCTATAAAAATTGATGTACTTTAAATATAATTCAATAGTTTGAAAGTCATTGGATGGAAAAAATACCTTCTAAACAGCAGTCATAAGAGGGTTTCACTAGCTATATTAATGGTAAATAAAATAGAATTCACAAAATTATTCTCAAAGAATAGATGTAGATTTCAAATTGACAAGAGTCATCTCATCCAAAAGTCATGACAAACATAAAATCTGCAAGCACTTAGTAAATAGATACTCAAAATGTATGAAGAAAAAAAATAGCAATATTAAAGAGAGATGTAGAGAATTCCACAAACATGGTAGGCGATTTTAAAGCCCTTTTAGCCACTGATTGAAGAACTAAGGAAAAATTAGCAATGACATAGAGGACCTAAAGCATTCTATCATCCAATTTGATCAAATTGATAATTATAGAATTGTATGTCCCCGAACTGCTAAATATACATTTTCCCAAGTGCACCTGGTCTGTTTATATATAGGCATGTGTGTGCATATATAGATACACACACACAAACACACATACACTTATGACCATTAAAAACTCTCAACA
The DNA here is from genome assembly GCA_004027955.1 of Chaetophractus vellerosus. NCBI lineage: Eukaryota > Metazoa > Chordata > Mammalia > Cingulata > Chlamyphoridae > Chaetophractus > Chaetophractus vellerosus. The sequence goes on from PVKH010045685.1 coordinate 10,203, forward strand.
CATCTAAAAGGATTGTAATGATACAGAGTATGGTTTATGACCAAGCATAATTAAATTAGAAATTAATTAATAAGATATCTTGAAAATCCCAAAATATTTGGGTGTAAATAAATAATACAGTTCTCAACAATCCTGGGTCAAGGGAGAAATCACAAAGGAAATTGGAAACCATTGACTTGAATAGTAAAGAAAATAAAACACATCAACATTTGTGGGATGCAACTGAAGCATTGTTTAAAGGAAAATTTACAGCTTTAAATGTTTACATTAGAAA
>PVKH010045686.1:0-10478 GCA_004027955.1 Chaetophractus vellerosus
TTCAACATTCGGAGAGAATTTCCCAGCTCGTCCTTTGACAGCGAACTTCTCCCAGGAACTCATCGACGACCCTTCATCAGTCTTTCATCGGAGCAAACTCATCGAGGACCCTTCATCAGTCTTTCATCGGAGCCCCTGGCTTGCAGCCTGCCAGCGGAACCTGGACTTGTGTATCCCCACGGTCACGTGAGAGACTCTTTTAAAATCTTATATTTTTAACAGAGATCTCGTGTTGATTCTGTTTCCCGAGAGAACCCTGACTAGAACAGCCGCCCAGATGTCTTTGGATGTGTTTCTCTAACTGCAAGGCTGTTCCTGCAGAAAATAACATCACTTCAAGTGGGTATAGAACAATTCAGGTATCTTTGGGCTTGGACTTTTCTTGGCAGCCAGCAACAGAATCTGGCATTTTACCATCTGGAAAGCATTGAACTTTTATTGTTGTTGTCGTTTCATCTAAATGAAGAGCCTTAATTCCTTAATCCTGAGAAATTTCAAGGACCTTTTGTTACATCTCTCAGCTCTGCACAAGGCCTTTGACAGAATCCTAAGACTGGCCTGGCCTGCCTTCCACCAGCTCATACCCTTCACAATCCTGGAAAATTCCCTCATATCTACCCTGGGATTTCTCTTCTTACCCAGACCCTCTCCTCCTCGGCAGTGCCCAATTACCTCAGCTTTTCCCATCCTCCAACCTTCTTTCACCCTGTTTCCCTCCCCTCACTGCCCAAAAATAAATAAATAGAATCTTAACTAATGAGACCCAGTGCAGAGCCACTCTTTTTTTTCAAGTTTAACAAAGTTTTATTTATTTGTGTGTGTGTGGTAACATGTATACAAAACACAGAATTTCCCATCTTAACCATTTTTAGGTGTACATTTCAAAAGAATGAATTACAATCACAATGTTTTGCTACCATCACCACAGAGCTACATTTTTTTTAGCACTGTCCTCTCCTTAGAGGCCCTGTGGTAGGCCCAGGGAAGACAGAAGTGAGCCAAGTATGGCCTTCATCCTCAAGGAACACACAACCTAGAGAGGAGGAGGGCATTTGGTCATAGATTATGGCAGCTGCAGGGACTGGGGTATCCAGAAGATACAGTTGGAAGGACAAGCAAGGGGCCTTCCACCCAGCCCTGTGACAGGTGGGAGAGGGAAGACCCCTGAGCTGAGCCTTGAAGAGTGAGAAGGGCTTAGACAGGGGAAGAACACTCTCAGCTGTGGAACCACTTGAGCAAAGGCACAGACTAAGAGAAGTATATTTGGGAGGAGGAATTCCTAAAGCAGACTAGTATTGCTGGAACACAAGTAGGGGCTGAAGGGAAACAGACAAGGCTGGGACCCAGATCCTCAAGGATTTCATATGCCATATGAATGCATGGCTGGGACTTTAAAGAGTGGGGGGGTTGTGTTTAGTTTGCCAAAGGACTGCCCATACAAAGTCCCAGAAATGTGTTGGCTTTTATAAAGGATACTTATTTGGAGGGAAAGCTCACCGTTCCAAGGCCGTGAAAAGTCCAACACAAGGCACCATAAGAGATACTTTCTCAGCAAAGCCAGCTGCCACATGTTGAAGCAAGATGGTGGGAAGTCTCTGCCTGGTCTCTCCTCCCCCCCACCCTGGGCTTCCTCTCAGGCTCAGCTTCTCTGCTTTCTTCCCAATTTCTTATGCAAGCGAGCATAGGGCTTATCTCTTTCCAGGCCTCCTATATCAGTCTTTGCTGTTCTGCTGTCTTCCCTGTAAGCTATTAGGCATATAGCAGGACTGGTCTCCTCTTAAGTTGCTCCGTGGGCCCAGCCTCTTGGGGCTTCATGCTTAAGAAGCAATCCTCTCTCTTACAAGGCAGGATCAAACAGGCATTTTCCTTTTTCCTACTCTGTCTATGTGAGTTCATTTATATCAGACCCAGCAAGGAGACGAGGACTCAATCTGAGTCACTCCTCACTGATGTAGTCCAATAAAAAGCCCTACAGTAATCTTAACAGGTAATCTAATCAAAGGCCCTTCAACTGAATTTAATGCAATCTAAGGGTATTGCACCCAGAGGAATAGATTAGTTTACAAACATAATCTTTCTCTTTTTGGGATTCTTAAAATAATCTCAAACCGCCACAAGTTGGAACCCCCAAACCAAACAAAAATTCATTTATTGAGGCCCTGATATGTACCAGAGGCTTTAAGTATGTTATATACATGGTCTCATCCTTTCTTAGACCCAAGGCTTGATCTGAACAGTATGACCAGGAATTTTAGGCCAGATGGAGCTGCTGTGCCTCTCTTCACCTCTCCAGTTTCAACACACAGACAGCCCTGCCTCTGGCCACGTCTCCAAGCAGCATTTCCTGGCTCTGATAAACAGTCTTAAGTCCTTTGCAGCCCTTGCAAATGGTTCCTTCATCAAGTAGAGAAGGAAATATTGATCTCATCTAAGTAATCCTAGTCCCCGTGGACTTCAGTCCTTCCTTCTTGGGCTCTAGGTCTGCTTAACCTGTAGCACACAAATCCAGGATACAGATTAGAGACCAGAACTGCATAATAAAAAATAAGTCCCCTGGGGCTGACTGTATAGCCCAGTGCATAGGGCGCCGGTTTACCACATGAAAGGCCCTGGTTTGGGTCCCGGGCCTCTCCAGATGGGCGGACCGCTTGAGAAGGCAAAAGCCACCATGGGCGGGGCAGAGCTGCCGTGGGCAGGGCAAAAGCTGCCACGGGCAGAGCAGAGCCGCCCGCAAGCGGGGCAAGCCGCTCACCGGTGAAGCTGACTTGGCGCGTCACTACAGGGGGGGGGGGGGGGTGAGGAGACAAAAAGCAGAAAATAAAAAAATAATAAAAATAAAAATAAGTCCCCTGCTTCCACTTTACTATACTTTTATTCGCAATCTAGAAGTTAGTCTCTGTGCAGAACCCTGTCTACCCCAGCCCCCAGCATCACATTCCGGGCTGACTTCAAAGCATTCCAAGTTTGGAATAACAATGAGTTCCTTTTTTTCATAGATGAGACTGTTTCTGGGTCTGTTTTAAATAGTCTTCATAAAACCAGTGCACTTCCTCAGAGCAATAATACTGGCAGGGATTGCTATCTCTTTAAAAATTCATGGGAACAGATGTAGCTCAGTGGTCGAGCACCTGCTTCCCATGTACAACGTCCTGGGTTCAATCCCCAGTACCTCCTTAAAAAAAAAATTCGATACACTAGGATAACATTTTTGACTGCAAGGTCCACAAAGAATTTTCTCCTTGCAAGGAATTCCTGGTGTCCCTCTCCTTAAGGATGGTTCTCCTTAAGAGTTGGTAAAACTCTTAATAGGAACCCAAACTCTTGGGCTGATTTCCTTGTGCAACATCAAAGCACATCTAACCAATGAAAGTAAATTTTAATTTCTTTCTGTGAGGAGACAGCATGAGGTACACCCCAATAGCAAATGTTTGGCTTTGCTTCCTGTTAGCTTGTGCCTCAAAGTTTCATTGAAACCCATTGAGATGAGGAGAGATAGCACAGATTTTCAAAATGAAGAGCAGTGCTCTACTGATGTTCTCCCTGGTTCTAAGCCCAATTCTGTAAACTCTTTTTAACTCTCTCTAGCAAAGCAAGCCAGATGGCCCAGAAACCTAGGAATGCAGCAGGTGGGCTCCTAGAGTGGGGCAGGAACCTGGCGCCCTCTGCTGCCTGCTGGGATCAGCTTGTCTTTTTTAAAAGAACAAAAGGCTTTAATTTCACCCCTGGAGTACAGGACTAGTAGAGTTGTGGATTGAGCTTGTCATACTTCTAGGACATGGTACATGGGCTGGTGTGGCTAGTAAATCCTGGGTCAGTTTAAGCCCTGCAGCATCCACTTAATACCTAAGATGGGACTGAGGGACCACCCAGCACTGATCCTAGCCCATGTGCTCTCTTTCTAAGGGCTAGTGAGGGAGCAGTGAGGCCAAGGTCACCCAGATAATTAATGACTGATCCAGGATTGAACAAAGCCCTGTCTCCTGACTGTTCAGGTTCCCTTCTATATATCTGATTATGCTGCCATTTTGTTCAATTAAGTGCAGGTCTGACAGAGTCTTCTTTCAATATTGTGTGGAAACAGGTATGAGCTGGAGGGAAGCCAGAATTTGGGCATGGTACATGGGCCTCTCTTTTAAATAAGCAATTTCTAAACACTTGTGTATTTAACTTTTCCTATTTATTAATCTTTTGGGGCATACTTTTAATAGTCGGAAGCCCCAGCTCTCCTCACTTAGCAGGGGAGGTCTTGGGCTTTGTGTGCTGTATACTCTCAGATAATGTACCTCAGTGCCATTAGCCCATTACATTAGGAAAGAGCATCAGATAATTGCTGGCGCAGGTTTTCAAGCTCAATTCAAGCTCATCTACAGTCCTGCCTCCTGGTGGTGTGAAGAAGGTAGTGGCCTGGCAGTGAGGCCAGCTATTCAGTGGTTCCTAAGGTGCTTCACATCAGAATCACCTTGGGGAGCTTTTGATCAGTACAGGTCCTGGTCCCCAGCCTAAGCATACCTTCTCGGAAGCTCAAGGACAGTTCCCAGCAGCCTGCCTCTGGAGTCAGTGCTCCTCACCTCTGTGCTGCCCTGCAAGCTCTCCACTCGGGCCAGAAAGATGCACATAGGCAGGAATGATGCCTACAGAGAGGGTTCAGGAATCCCTTGAAGACAATCATGAACCACCAAGAAAACCCAAGGACCCCTGTTTAAGAACCCCTGGCAAATTTGTAAGACTTTCTATTTTAAACAACTCAGGTATCCCAACTTGTATTCAGAAAATTCTGAGTAAAAGAGTAGGGAAGAAAGTGCACAATCAACCCTGAAACCGTGGGCAAAAGTCTTGCTTTGTAAAGATCATGGATTTTTGTTGTTATTCCTGCCCTGAGCTGGTACTTGCCATTGTCATCTTCTCAACTTTCTCCCTTCAGTAGACCCTTTTTAAAAGAAGAAATTGCTGGAAAATGATCGTTTTTCTTTCCTCCCTATGTCTCACTGATCCTTCTGCATGTCACCATTCTGTCTTTTGTTCCTCTCCCAACTCCTAAAGAACAAAAGTCTGGCTACCATAAAACATGGGCTTGGGAAGCTTTGACCTTAACAGAAAATACTCTTGCTGAAACTAAACCTTCTACTACAGCTGGGCAGAGGCCACATGTGGAAGAAGAGTTTGGGCTTTATATGCCAAATTCATCATTGTTCCAATAGGAATTTCCCAGGATCCTCTCTGCGCCCCCCCCCCCTTTTGGTAATGTGCTTTTCATTCCCCTTGTTAAGATATGTACACTCTCAACTAAGTGCTGCTTGCTTTTATTTGTCCTATTCTCCCCATCACTGTACAAAGCAGGGAGACTCATTCTATCTGGAGATCTTTCTGGAGGTTTCACCTATGTCTCTGTTGAGCACTGTTCAGGGTAGGGGTCTGGGACATGGCAGTGAGCAAGACAGATTGATACTTCAACGGGGAGTTACAGGGAAAGTTGTGCATATGACGAGGACTAGGATATTAGGAGACTTGGGATTTAGTCCCAGCTCCATCCTTAGAGGGGTGGGTTCCATTCCCTTCTGGGGAGGAGATGGCCTAGATATACCACCTTTCTGCATCCCCCTGCACCCTGTGTCCATCCCAGAGCCCTGGAGTGGAGAGCCCACCATGCATACTTATGCTCTGCTACTTGATAGCTACTTGGTTTGAGCAAGTTACTTAACTTCCCAGTGTCTTAAATTCCTAACTTGTAAATGGAAATTAGAATAACGCCTCCATCATAGGTTGTTGTGTAGATTAAGTGAGAGAAAAATAATAATGGCTAACATTTAGTAGTCGGCTGCTGTTTGTCTGACACTGTTTTACATGCATTGATCTTTGCCCAGGGTCACACATCTCATAAGTGACAGGCAGCATTCAAATCTGGGCAGTCTGTCTTCAAAGCCCGTGCTCCTCACCAGGCTGTATTTGTAACCAGCTCTGCACTCTTAGTCTGGTTGTGGTGTGTACACCAGCCCTTGAACAGGGTAAGTGCTGAGTAAATGTTAACTTTGTTACTATTATTGCCAGCACTTCCACTTTTGGTTTTGCTAAAATGACTCGTGATCTCTGAATTACCTGTTAGCTCTCAGATTTCGGGAGTTAAGATTGTCAGAAGCTCCTTGCACACAATATGGTAGAGGAACTTTGAGGAGACTTGTTTTGACTGGCATCTTTTCTTCTTCTCCAGTGTGTTGAGTGGCAGCTGTTTCAAGGTCTCTTGAAAGATTCTTTTTCTCCTTCCCTGATCTGTAGTTCTCACATTGGTTTAGGGTTGCCAAAGGCTTTGCTCCACTTCTTAGAACTGAGGGGCTGGAAATTTTGGCAAGCCCTGGTTGGTGGAATAGGACAAAACTCTGAATGTAAGGTTAATAAAGCAAAATGGATCTGTTCAGGGAGTGATGGAGATGTCAGTCCCTACTCAAAATAAATCACCTACGATCCAGCTGTGAGACGGGGGAAAACACGCTCCAAACTAAACTGGAGCATTTGCAGTTTTTCTTCACCCTGATGTGATGGGGCATCTCTGCGCAAAGCCTTAATTTTTAGGACAGGTCTTTCTTTCTGTTCTCCCTGTTTTTCCCTTGTTGGTTGCATCCACAGTCATTTCCCTCTCCAATCCGCTTTGCTGGATCCTCTTTGCTGCCGTTCCCTATCTCACTTGGTTTATTGTTACTTTCATGTCTTCTCCCTCCCTTTCCTTGGATTTGCCATCTACTTTGATCTTTATACAAGCTATTTTTTTCAAATCAGCCCTCACTAGTGGGATGAATCGCCTCCCTTTCTTTGGAAGCATTAGTGCCCTTCCTCTACCTCCTCTGCAGGGAGGGCGGCTTTTATCTCCCAGTGGAATCTCATTAGCTTCACATTATAATGGCACCAGAACCTCTGCTGGCACAGAGTCGATTTAAATTAGTTAATAGCTGCTTTTTTTTTTTTTTTTTTTTTTTTGCCCCAGGCCTGTTTTTTCTCTACATCTTGGATGCTGAGCAAAAAAAACTTTGTTGTTGAAAAGTATAAAACAAAAAAATATTGAAGGTGGAATGCTTTGACAAAAAGAAAGATCATTGTAGATGAATTTCTCCAGCACTCAACAGCCATACCTTACCTGGTACTTTGGGGTTCAGCCATAGGAATCCAAAAACCAGCAATATGGGAATTTGGGAGCAAAGGAGGAATATAGGGAAAACATAACAAATTAGTCAGCTTTGTTTCCTCCTATTAAAATATTTCTGTAATTGGTGATGGGAAATTGAAGAAATTAAATGGTCACGTCAGGACTAGTAAGGAAAAAAATGCCACCATTTGTCAATTAAAAGGACTGCTTTGTACCCAAGCTTTTGAAAAAGAGGTTAAATTTGGCCAGATTGCCAGCCAGTAATGGAAAAACTAATTAGGTGCCCTGCGTATGAGCCAGATGCTGAAGTAGAGCTTTGGTGTGCGGCTCCAACCATATTTGGAGAATGACATTTTCTAGTTAATTCAGAAGGCTGTTATACAGCAGCCACATTTGCAAATCTCTAAAACTGCAACTTACATCTGGAATAGCTTACTGAAGATATCACAGTGCCTTGGAGGTAGGGGGCAGAGTGATGCCTGAGACTCCCAGGGGTACAGGCACCATCCTCTGCAAACCAGGGATAGATGGGTGGAGGGAAGTCACCAGCTGGGCATTTTCCTTACCTCTAATGGTCTCCATTCCTCTTCTATGAAATGGAAATAAAGATAGCACCCATCTCATAGAGTTAGTGGAGATTAACTGAGAAGGGGCACATCACATAAGGGCTTGGTATATAATAAGCTCTCGTTAATAGTAGTTATGATAAATTAGCAAAATAAAATAATCCTATGGTCCTGAAAAAGCACCTTTTAGAAATAAGAACCCCACAACTGACTCTACTTACACCCATTTTTAAAATATTTCATCTTGAAATTTGGATGATTCCATTAATTTTTTTAAAAGATTTATTTATTTATTTGCTTTATCCATTTTAACACACACCCCCTGTGCTGTTTTTGTGTCCATTTGCCGGTCAATTCTGTGTCTGTTTCCTGCCCTCTCTTCTCATCCTTCTCCTCCTGTCTTCACCGGGATTCAATCCTGGGGACCTCCAATGTAGGAGAGAGGCGTTCTGCCACCTACACCATCTCAGTTTCTGATTTTTTGGGGCGTCTCGTCTTGGCTCTTCCCTGTGTCTCTCTGCTGTTACGTCATCTTGCTGCGTGGCTCAGCAAGGCCTGGTATGCCTGCACACAGGGTCTGGCAGCACACACACACCTTCTAAGTTTATTTTTTTTACCGGGAGGTCCCGGGGATCGAACCCAGGTCCCTCCATATGGCAGACGGACGCCCAACCATTTAAGCCCTATCTTCCCCCAATTCCATAAATTTTGATTCTTAAAAAAAGATAAACTATCTTTCTCATTTATACTCCTTTGTTTTGTGCCCCAGGAATCAAATGCCTGCCATTTTCCTATAGTGCCACTTAAAAGTATGATCCTCTAATAAGAGGCATGGCCTCTTATTAGGAGTCTGTGAGAAAGGCAGAATCCCAGGTCCCATCCCAGACCTACTTAATCAGAATCTGCTTGTTAACAAGATCCCCTCATAATTTGTATACTCCTTAACATTTGCATTTCTTATGTACATAAGAATATCTACGGAAAGACAGCCTGGGGAGCTTGTTAAATTACAATTCCTGGCCCCACCCCAGAGGTTTTGATTCTAGGTCTAAAGTGGGGCCTAAGAACTCCAATTTCTAACAAATTCTTAGTTCATGCCAATATTGCTGATTTCTAGAGGGAAATTTCCTTTGCCACAGCCACAATGTATGTGTGCTTCCACTTTCAGAAATCATAGACCTGGCAAACTTCATGGGAAATAAACACCCAAGGAGACTGTATTAGTCTGAGTAAGAGGTGTAATGCTGCAGTAACATATAAACTTGTAAGTATAGTAATTTAACACAAGAAAAGTTTATTTCTTGCTCGCCCTGCATATCCATGTTGAGTTGTCAGAGGGCTATGCTCAGGGATTCACCATCTTGTGACTGTACATTCTCAGTATATGCCACCCAAGGTAGCCCCAGCTGGGGAAAAGAGAGCACGTGGAGAACTCATATTTCCTCTTCATTGTCTCCAAATATAAGTAACTCATGCCACTTGCCACTTCCACTTGTAGCCCATTGGCTAGAATTAGCCACATGGCCCAAACTAACTATGAACGTGGCTGGAAAGTCTTCCCATGTGTCCAGGAAGGAGAGGAGAACCAGGCAAAGTGATCCACTAGTAGTATCTACCACATAAGGAAAGTCTGAGATTCCCTGGCATGTTAGAAGTAAGCCGGGGGGGCCGGCTGTAGCCCAATTGGTAGGGCTCCGGGCTATCACATGGGAGGCCCCGGGTTCGGTTCCGAGGGCCTCCTCGAGCGGGCAGACCACCTTGAGAAGGCAAGCCGCCGTGGGCAGGGCAAGCCCCCGCAAGCAGGGCAAACCACTGCGAGCAGGCAGGCTGCCGCATGGTGAGCTGACTCAGCGGGCCCCCACAACAGGGGGCAACAAGCAGACACAGAAGAACGCAAAAATGAACATAGCAAGAACAAGCAGAAAGGGCAGGGCATATATAATAAATTAAAAATAAATCTTAAAAAAAAAAAAATTAAGCCAGGGTCCAGAGTCCTCAGCTCCTCTCTCCCAATCCCCACCTATTTAATTCCCTTTTCTTCACCCTTCACACCTAAGCTGATCCAGTCTCCCTGGAGGTCTCAGGGACCAGATGGATCATTAATTCAATCAGCACACATTTATTGAGAGACTTCTGTATGCCAGGCACTAGACAGATATGGTCTCTTTTAACAGTTAAGTTAGGGAAACTGACGCTAAACAAAAATTGGGGAAAAAAAATAATTATGTAAGTTCAGTCAATTGTGAGGGGTACTGTGAAAGAGCTGAGCAAGGGAGGTCTGGGACAGCTTCCATGAGCACATGGGTTTATACCAGGCCAAGAGGAGTAGAAGCTAGGTAGGAGAAAGGAGGGAGTAGGAGAGAAGAGATCCAAGCAGAGGGAATGGCACTGAGGGAGATAGGCAATAGAGCATTTGAGGAACTGAAACATTTCAGACCAACCACGTGGTTGGAGCCAGGGGATAAGTGGAGAGGAGGCAGGAACCAGATCCTGCAGGGTCTCGAATACCTTGTTCATGAGTGGATTTTATCTTAAGTACATTTGGAAGGTAGAAGAGGACTTTAAGCAGGGGAATGACAGAGTTAGAGTTATGGTTTTATAATAATCAATAATTTTTGTTGACCACCGTGCACTTCAGCAGTATTTTATTTAATCTTAACAATTGCTGTAGGTACTGTTTATCTCCATTTTCCAGATGCTAAAACTGCAGCTAAGAAAGATTAAATAGGGCAGTGGATGTGGCTCAAGTGGCTCCGCACCTGCTTAAAAACAAAACAAAA
>PVKH010045687.1:0-10475 GCA_004027955.1 Chaetophractus vellerosus
CACCCCTATCCACTGCCAAACCACCCCCTTCCACCTTATCATAGATTCTGTCCAGGTTGAGCATTGACTCACCACACTCTATTCCCTTTCTATCTTCCAGACTTTAGCTCTGTGAGTCTGCTCAATAAGCTTAGGTCATATCAGTGAGGTCATGCACTATTTGTCCTTTAGTGACTGGCTTACTTCACTCAACATTCAAGATTCATCCATGTTGTCACATGTGTCAATACTTCATTCCTTCTTACAGCTGAGTAACATTCCATTGTATGTAAATTCTACATTTTGCTTATCCATTCATCTGTTGATGGACACTTGGGTTGCTTTGCCAGAGATAATTTCAACTTGTCAAATTTTGGGATTCCAGCCATCCATACTAGCATTATTCAATCACCATTCAGAGTCATGTTTCTAGGAAAGAACAGGTCTCACCACATAAATTCAGTCTCTGAGTGAAAGCCAGCATGAGTCAAACAGACACAACTTAGTAGACCTTCATTGTAAAGGACTGTCTGGACTTGACATTTTCTTAGCAAGTCACAATGAAATTGTTCATCATCTGATAGAAACTTTTAACACTATTGGAAAAATGTTTTGTGATGAAAATATAAAATATATGAGTTGGGGGTACTTATTGGAAGCTACACATTGATGATTTAAACACATGCATAAATAGAACGGAAAGCTTGGATTTTTATTTTAGGACATCAAACTTGAAAAGGCATTTAAAATATTTTTGGACTGATCAAGTTTGTCTTCTGGTTACAGCATGATTTAATGTGTTTCATGAAACTCACTGGCACTTGTGTGAAAGGTTAGAGCTGGATGATTGTACTTGGAATTAAGCCACTTGTTTCCCTGAATTTTTCACTCCCTCGTTTCCTCTTTTCAGACATGCACACAGTTATTTACAGAATGGATGAAAATCAGGATTGACCTTTAATTTCTATAGTGTTTCCTGTGTGGGGTCCTATTAGAAGTGCCTCCTAGGTAGGGAGTTCCTTGGATTGAAAATGTTTCTCCAGGACAGCGGGACTATGTAACCCTTGGGAATGAAGTGTAGGTTATAATTCTTAGTCATTGTTGATCTAGGCTAAATTCCAAACAATGATCTAGAGGTGAAAGTACCCACCTCCTATTACTAATCCCCACGGCCTCTTAGGTTCCTTTTGTTTTATTCTCATTACATTAATAACTGTATATTGTCAGGAAATATGTCAAACTCCTATATTGGAAGCACAAAGTTTAAACAATTTATAATTTAGATGGTTCTCATCCTATATACAGGGTGCTCATATTTAATGCATATAATCATTGATAAAACTTCTTAATTTGTTAAATTTCAACAGACTTTCTAATCCTTTCCCTGATATTGAATTTTAAGTTTTATGACTTCCTTGTTCTTTTGTATTAAATTCATGGCCACATTCCAATATGACATTTAAAAATTATCTCACTAGTAAATTCCATTATATTCTGTAGTTGAACATATTCACGTTGGGTTCCACAGTACTTATTATTTTCTTTTTTTCATCCTTGTAAACTCTTGGACACTTGGAGGCCAAGATTATTGCTAGAAGCTGTTCCAAAAACCTTGTTGAGCCTTTGAAAGTTGCCACATTCACCACAAAGGACAGTTTGAAGTTTGAAATAGTTATAATAGTATTATTTGTGGTGCAGTTTCTTTACAATATTATCTTTCTAAGAACTATATTTAAATTTTTTTCTTTTAAAAATATTGATTATACATGATTATTGTAGAAAATGAAAAATAATGACAAAAATATATAAATTAAAATCACCATCCAGAGGTAACAAGTATTAACATTTTGATTTATCTTTTTATTAATACACACACATATATATTTAAAATAGTTTCATACTATGCCTACTTTTATTGCAACTTTTTTTTCCTTTAACATATTGTCAACACATTTCCCTGTTCATAATTTGGTATCTATGCTATCAATTAATGGATGATAATGTGCTATTGCACAGATGGCCATGATTTATTTAGCCAATCCATAAATACTGAGCATTTAAATTGTTTCCAACTTTTTATTATTATAAAGAATTATCTAATTAGCATCCTTATGCATAAATTTTTGTGCATTTGACTGATTTTTCTTTAGGATGAATTTCTAGAAGGCAGTTCCTAGGTTAAATGGTAAACACATATTAAGCCTTTTGATATCTGTTATCAACTTGTTCCCCAGAAAGTTTACATTGATATATACCCTTTCCTGCTGAATAGGAATGATCTGTTATCCTGTACTCCTCCTCTCTTTTTAATCTTTGACATTGTCACAGTTGAAAGTGACATCCCATTGATTTATATTTCATGACTACCAGTCAGGTTGAATTTCTTTTCAAATATCTAATTGTATATCTGTAATTTTTAATGGATTTTCTGTCTCAGTATCTAAACTATTTTTAAATTAAATCTATTTGTAGAATTTTATTTAATGTAAATTATTAGATATGATATGAAATTTTAAGTTTATTTGCCTTTTAATGTTTATTATTTGATATATAGTTAAAACCTTTAATATTTCTTTAAAATATTAAATATATCATTTACATAAAATAATATATAAGTATATAGCCTGAATAATAATAATAAAACAAATAGCTCTGTGCTTACCATCCAGTTTTAGATAGTTCATATCCAAAACTTTTGAAGCCTATATAAGCCCCTATAATATCACATTTGCCCTTTTCTCTAAAAGTAACCAATTTCTTGAGTTTTGTTCTTATTATTGACTTATTTTATTTACTAATTTATCACATAGGGATGATTCTTAAAAATATGTTATTTAATTTTGCATAGTTTTGAAATGCATATAAACAGAATCATTTTATGAATTCTTTCGTGACTTCCTTTTTTTAAATTCAAGATTATCCATTAAGAATTTCCCATGTTGATATATTCTTTTAAATATTTGGTGTTTTATATACATTTAACACCAAATAGATTAAATTGCTATTGCAAATTCTATGTTGCTAAAGCAAATACTATGTTGTCTTAAACAATGGGAAATTATTGGCTCACAGTTTTGAGACTAGGAGAAGGACAAGTCAAGGCACCATCAAGGCAATGATTTTTTACTAAAGACAGGCATTCTCGGGCTGGCTGCTGGTCATCCTTGGTCCTTGGCTCCACTGTCACATGGCAATGCATATGGTAGTCCCTCCTGGCTTCTCCCTTTTCTTTCATGTTTCTTTGATGTTAAGCTTCTGGCTTTTTCTCTCTCCACGACCTTCCCTATAAGGTCTTCAATAATAGGATTATAACCCATCCCACTTCAGCTGGGTCACACCTTAACTGAAGTAACCTCATCAAAAGGTCCTGTTTATAAGAGTTCATACTCACAGAAATAGATTAAGTTTAAAACATGTTCTTTTTCTGTGGCACATAGCTCCAAACCACCACCTGTGGTATTCTACCATATGGATATATTACAACTTATTTATGCATTTTTCTGTTGTATCCAGGCTTCTTTTCTTCCTGTTAAAAACAATGCTAACATAAAACTTTTTGTACATATCTCCTCATGCTCATTGTCTGTCTCATTGCGGTTTTAATTTGCATTTGTCTGATTGCTGATGAAGTGAGCATCTTTTTCATGATTTTGTGTTTTCTTTTTTTTTTGCCATTTATGGATGCCTCTGTGAACATCTTTTCATGTCTTTTGCCAATTTTTCCATTGGGTTGTCTATTTCTTTTTGATTCATAGGTATTCTTTATATATTCTGGACACTGCTCCTAAGTCAGTTTTATGTGTGAAAAATGCCTTCTTTCAATTTTTGACTTATTTTTTTCCACTTTATTTTATGATGCCTTTTGATGTCATGATTTCATTTATTAATCTTTGCTTTCATGGTTTGTGCTTTTGATTTCTTGTTTAAAATTGTTTCTTATCCTAAAGCTAGATATAAAGGTATTCTCCTACTTTTCTTAAGAAATATTTAAAATTTGGCTTTCACACTTATGTTCTTTTTTTTTTTAAGATTTATTTTTTGCTGTGTTCATTTTTGTGTTCTTCTGTGTCTGCTTGTCTCCCCCTGCTGCGGCATCCTGCCGAGTCAGCTCACCGCGCGGTGGCTTGCCTGCTCACGGTGGCTTGCCTGCTCGTGGCGGCTTGCCTTCGCTCGCGGCGGCTTGCCTTCGCTCGCGGCGGCTTGCCTTCGCTCGCGGCGGCTTGCCTTCTCAAGGCGGCCTTCCTTCTCGAGGAGGCCCCAGGAACTGAACCTGGGGCCTCCCATGTGGTAAACCAGGACTCTACCAATTGAGCCACAGCTGGTTCCCACACTTATGTTCTTTACACATCTGTAATCAATTTTTGTGAATGTTTTCAGGTGCTGTGATGGGTTGCATTATTGGTCCTACTTCGTCACCCCTCCATGTAGCCACACCCTTTAGCATGTGGTTTTAAGTTCCTGCCATAAAGTTAGATAATATTCCCTTACCCCTTGACTTGGGATCAGTCACATGATTTGATCTTTCATGTGAGCAGAAGAGACAACATTTTAGTTCTCATCCTAAGTCTTAAGAGACCTTGTGTGTTTCTCCTTCTACCATTGTTATGAGAAGAACATGTCCAAGATAGTTCACTGGTTTCAGGGGAAGAAGTTATGCCCCAGCAAAGCTGCCCCAGCTGAGCTCAACTGATTACAGGCAACTTGCAGACTTTTCGGTGATACTAAATCATAGTTGCTTTAATCCACTGAGTTTGATGTGGTTTGTTCCGTACAATAATTAAATTAGCTGATAGCATTGATCCAATTGCATTTTTTTCTGTATGAAAACCAATCATCTCTCTTATCATTATCTAGTAATGTGTCTAATCCTTTGGTTGGTATTTGCTTAGCATCCTTTTACTTCATCCTATTTTGTAGTCCTCATGTGCTAGGAGTATCTTTTAAAAAAATCTCACTCTTATCATTTGAACTAGAAAGTGTAGTCATTTTCATTTATAGTGATTTTTATTACTTTTTAATTCATTATCATTTTTTCCCTATGGAAACCATGACTTTATTGATTCAGGGACTGTGTCAGCTTTTGTTTTAGAGGCAGGTTACTCCTGTGACTTTCCTCACATCCTTAAGGATGTCGGCCAGGAGCTCACTTTCTGCCAGGAGGATCACAGGACTTTCCTTTAGGCCCTTGCACAGGTACTCCTGAATGTGCTGGGCCTCATAACCCATGCCTGTCCCATTTATAAAACTGCACTACTTGTTCAGGACTGGGGGAAGTGGGAACACCTTATGCTCCTTCATTTTATTACCAGCTTTGTTGGACACCAGCCTGGTTGAGGATCTGGGCTGTGTTCTTGGTGCTGCTCAGTGAGGCTGCATTGGAGAGCTCGGTGGTGATATTGTGGGGGAAGCTGCCATGGACCCCTCCTGGGTACTAAAGCAGCACAATGACAGTGTAGTCCAAACTTTCTCATGAAGTCTTCTCACAGCTGAAATCTTCTCAGGCCTCTGCCCACCATGAAGATCTTGGAGATGAACAGGATCAGTACATGCCAATCCAGCAGGCCACCACCAGCCCGGGCCTAGTCTAAGGCACTGGGCAAGGGGTGAGGTCCTTCCCAAATTCTGCCTGAGCCACCCTGAATTCCCAGAAATCCCTGAGGCAGGATGGACCTCAGAGCCTCTGAGGCAGGGAAAAAGCGGGTCCAGATTAGGCCACATTTGGGTCCTTGGCCAGCTCCTCATAGGTGCCATATGCCTTGGGGATGTTGTGTTTCAGTGCCTGGCTCAGGTGTGGGCTGCCACAGCTACCACCTTATTCTTGGAGCAAGATAGTGTCTGTAGCACAGTTGTGAAGTCATTGGAGATGAGATTGATGAAGCAGAGCACCAGCCACTGACCAGCCCAAATTAAAAGTCATTTCTATCATTTTTGTTTCCATATTCTCTTTATACTATTTTTTCTATGTCCCCTCTTTTTTTAAAAAACTTTTTTTTAGCCTTCTTTTGGATTGGTTTGTTATTATGCTATTTTTTATTTTACTTTTTTCCTCTTCTAGTTTTTAATTGTCCATACTATCTCTATGAATTTTGTGGTTATCCTAAAAATTTTAACATGCATATTTTACTTTAAAATGTTTAAAGGCGATTACTGTTTTCACCTTCCTCTTGAACAATATAAGGACTTTAGCACACTATGGCTTTAATAAAAATCGTCTATTGTTTTAATATTTTTCTATCTTTTTAAAATCTCACAAATTCCGCATTCTTATCATTCAAGCCAATGTTCATTGACTTTACCCACATGTTTATTATTTTCCATGTCAGTATTTCTTCCTGCATTTAAGATCTTTGGGGGGCGGGGAGGGCTTTGTCCTAGACTCCTTTTTCTGGACATTCTCTTAGTAAGGAGCTGTTGGTGGTAAACTACATATTTGTTTGTCTGAAAATGTCTTCATTTCATGCTTATTCTTGAAAGATAGTTTGGCTGGGTATACAATTCCAGGTTGAGAGTTACTGTCATTTGGCATCAGAAGGTATTATATGATCTTATAGCTTCCATCATTACTCTCAAGGTACCAATGGTCATTTTAATTGTTCCTTTGTAGATAATCTCTCTTTTCTTTCTGACTTATTTTAAGAGCTCTACGACTCAGATATGCCACAGTTTATCTATGATATGTATAAGTGTGGCTATATTTTCATTTATCCTTTTTGGCATTGTAGTTCCTGAATCTGAGAATTTATACCTTTCCACCATTTTAGCAATGCTCTTGCATCTTTATCATCTTCTTTATCATTGTTTTAGTTTCCTTGGCTGCCCAAGCAAATACCATGCAATGGGTTGGCTTAAATAGTGGGAATTTAATGGCTCACAGTTTTGAGGCTAGGAGAAGTCCAAATTAAGTCATCATTAAGATGATGCTTCCTCCCAGAAGACTGGCATTCTTGGGCTGGCTGCTGGTGATACTTGGTCCTTGGCTTCTCTGTCACATGGCAATGCACATGGCAGCTTCTCCTGACTCTCCCTTCACTTCTGGGTTCCATTGATTTACAGCTTCTGTCTGCTTTCTCTGTAGCTTTAAAAAAAAATCTCTCCCTGAATTTCATTCTGCTTAAAAAGGACCCCAATAATAGGATTAAGACCCTTCCTGAATGAGTTGAGCCACATCTTAACTGAATTAACCTTATCAAAAGGTCCTACTTAAAATGGGTTCACACCCACAGGAATGGATTGAGTTTAAGACCCTATTTTTCTGGGGTATATAGCTCCAAACTATCACAATCATCTTCTGTCAGTGACTTATTATATATATCTTCTCACTCTCTCCTCCAAGTCTCTTGATCTCTCTTTCACCTATCAGTCTTCAGTTTACTTTGCTACATATGAGTACTCTGATTTATCTTTTGGTTCACTGATTCTCTCTTTAGCTCTAACCTGATGATTAATCTGATAATGAAATTTCTAATTTTAATTGTTGTCATTTTTATTTCTAGAAATACCATTTTGTCTTTTTTAAGTCTGTCTGTTCATTTTTTTAATAGTATCTTGGTTCCTCATCATTTTCAATATACTTTTCCTTTAAACATATTAAACTCATATGCTTTTTATTCAATATCTGATAATACTAGTACCTGCAATCTCTGTGAGTTTTATTGAATTCCTTGTTGATTCTGCTGACTCTTGTTCATGGTGGCTGCTTTCCTTATATGTTTGTGATTTTTATTTGTGATCTCACAATCATTGAAACTAATATCTGTGGGAAGTCTGTGAGGCCTGGATTAAAGGTACTTTCTACAGAGAGAATTTGCATTTGCTTCTGCCAGGCAACTGGGGTACTACCAAATGAAGTACTTTTTTAGTCTACTTTAATCTTTAATCTGCTTTTCATTACCAAACTAAAATTAATGTTGGCTTCAGGTTATGAGTTCTCAAGCAAACACATTTTTTCCCTCCATCCAGAATCTAGACTTCAGAGCCCTCCCTATGTGGAGCAGAGGAACAGGTATTGTTTTTGTTTGCTTAGATTATTTTTTAATTTAACTTTTCATTAAGAATGCTTCCTTTCATGATTTCAACTTTATGAGGGTGTTTCAATCTTAATTCAGGCTTAAATGGACACTTTCTCCATTTCCTTGATAAAACTGAAATGGTCATACTGCCAGAAATCAGCAAATATCAACAAGTGCATCCAGGCAACTGTGTATTGTACTTAAAGTGCTTTGTTACTCTTCCGGATTCTTGATTCTGAGTCATTTTTGCCTCTAAAGAATTTCCTTATTTTCTTTCCATTTAAGCTATGCTTCAAAAGATATTTTAATTTGATTGAGAATTTTTAGATGTCTGTACCAGAAACCTTCTTTTTGGTACACCACATTTCTGAAATTAGAAATATAGAAGTTTAAAATTTCTATGTAGACAAATCCATTTTGTGTTTGGTGTTAAGTTTAGGAAGTCTTGTTTCAAATAGTCACATATATCTTCTTTTTGTACTTTCATGATTTCATGCTTCAAATATTTAAATATTTAATCCATTTAGAATTTATCTTAGTGTAGTGTGAGAGGTAGAAATATAATTTTACTTTTTTTTCTCAGATGGCTAGTTTGTTGCAATATGTTAAATAATAGAAATCTGAGATAATAATTGCTGAAGTTATTCTCACTAATGAAATCCTTGTGTTTGAATGGAAGTTATAAGCATACTTATTAACTGTATAGTATGGAAAGCTAGTTATGAAAATTAGTACTTTTTAAAAAATATATAATTTCCTTTGTTCTCTTAGAAAGAGGATGTCTTTTAGTTCCTTGGTTTTATCTGCCAGTGTCTACTGTGGATGACATCTTTTTTCTCAAAGATTCCCAGGGCACTGTAAAATGAGGTATTAAAATTGGAAACCCTGGAGAGCTAATGATTCTCACTGGCCCCATACATAAGTTCTGTTTTTCCAAAGCCAGAACTTTGCATTTATTGAATTTCCCCAATGTGGCATAATTATTGGTGGTCTAGTAGAAAATTAGAAACAGACTTACATTAATTTGAAAGGGGGAAATTAGACTTTCTTATTTTCCCAATGGATGGGGGCTATGTTGTCAAGAGATGGGTACATCGATAATGCCTATGGAAGATTATTAGACTCTTCTTCATGGATTAAATTTGTGGTTTTTAGTCAGGCTTCCCTGTATCTGTGGAGTCCTTTCCATGCAAACTAGAAATTCACTGTCCTAAGAAGTAAAATTAAACTTTGGATTGAAACATGTAGTTCATATGTCCATAGAACTGTGTGGGAATACCATGGCATTTGCATTATGGAGCCAGTCTCAATTATTCAGCAGTTGTTTCTGAGCTCTTTGTGATCCCAGGATAGGCCTTGTATAGGATAAAAAGACACTTCAGTCGTCATTTGTTCATAATGTGGGGGAAGAGGTTATTTTGATTAAAAGAAATTATGAATTATTCATCACATTTTCTCAAATGTCAAATAATAGAAATACATTTGAAATTAGAATTATATGGAAGAGATTTGACTGTCTTTGCATTTCTGGATTTTTGTAGTATTTTTCACATACAGTCAGAGCATTGTCTGTTATTGCCCAGCTCTGTGGCTATAGATGAACAGACAGAGATGGGAATGAATCAGGATTGCCTATTGGATGTGTTGGAAGTTGCTTTATGGACTACGTTTCTGAAATCTTGTTTACTTTTTATTTTTCTTTCATAAAAGAGAAGTTATTTGTGGCATCTTTTACATGCCCATGGCATCCAACACAGTATTAGAGACATAGTAGGTATTCAATAAACACATGTAAATTAACTGAAAAGGCAGCTGTTTTAGTCTGCCAAAGGGGTGCTGATGCAAAGTTCTAGAAATCCATTGGCTTTTATAAAGGGTATTTATTTGGCATAAAAACTTAGTTACAAGGCCCTAAAGAGTCTAACTCAAGGTTGTTTTCTTGCCAAAGTCTGTTGTCACGTGTTGAAGCAATATGGTCACTGACCTCTGTAAGGGTTCAGCCTTTCCCTCTGGGCTTCCTCTCAGCTGCAGGCTGGCATAGGTTTGTCTCTTTCCTGGCATAGAGCTCATTTCTTTCTGGGCTTTCTATATTATTCTCAACTCTTTTCCCAAGGCCAACTGTAAGCTGTCAGGCAAATGGCTCATCTCTCCCTGGGGCCTTAGGTGCTTGTGCCTTTTCCTTTCTGTCGCATGGCAGGATCAAAATGACAAAGTTCTCTCCTCTTCCTGTGTGTCTTCTTGAGGGAGTGTCCATTTAATTGGCCTACCAAAGGGGTGGGGACTCAACCTGAGTCATGCCTTACTGACATGGTTGAATCAAAGCCCTAATCTTAACAGGTAATTTAATCAAAGGCCCCCAACTGAATCCACTATAATCAATGGGTACTACACCCAGGAGAATAGATTAGTTTACAAACATAATCTTTCTGTTTTGGGGATTCACAAGAATAATCTCAAACTGTCACACTCTGCTCTCTGAATCCCAAA
>PVKH010045688.1:0-10471 GCA_004027955.1 Chaetophractus vellerosus
GGCTGGCTGATTATCTCTCTACATTGTCCCTCACCATTCACTAGTCTAGCATGATCATTTCTCTTATAAAACCAGATATTGATTATTTGATTAGCCTTATTACTTTTATTATTATGTTATCTCTGTGGGGAAAAGCCAAGTCACATTACTTGATTTTTACTCACATCATCTTTTCAGGAAAAGTAGTGAGCCGTTTTAAGTTTAAGTTGAATGGGTTTTCATTTGCCACTTAAAAGACTGTATAACCAATTATTGCCTGTGTAATTATTTTAATAATTGTTTATATTCCTTTTCTTTTTTTAAACAGGCAATTGCTGGTTACTTTGATATATATTTTGAGAAGAATTGCCGCAACAGTGTAAGTACTCATGACTTACCTCATAAGAACTAATTATGCAAAGTACTTTATTTTTGTGCCTGAAAGTGTTTGATAATAAGCATTTTGCTGTTGTAAGTAATCAGAGCATATATTTGATGCAGTAGATTAATGTAGCATGATATTAAAAATCTTGTACTTCATCAGATACTTTTGAACTCTACCAATGCAGGTCATGTTCTCTACGGGTCCCCAGAGTACCAGAACACACTGGAAACAAACAGTATTTCTACTGGAAAAGCCATTTTCAGTTAAAGCAGGTGAGGAAGAAAAGTAAGGTGGAAAATTATCTTTTTTTTCCGGAAGTAACCAATATTCATTCATTCTACAGCCACTTTTTGTGTGTCCACTGTGTTTGAGACAGTATAACATCCTAAGATAAGATGTTCTTAGAGTTTACCATCTACATAAATTTCAAATGGCATATCATTTCATTAAAGCAGTAATTTTTAAAAAATTTCTCTGCCAATTAAAAAACAAAGTTAAGAAAAAAAGATTCCATAGCCAAAGTGTAATTTCAAGCTCAGTATGTAGATATTTAAGAACTACAGGTATTCATGTAAGTAAACAATCAATGAAGGGTAAACTAAGCTATGTAGAATTCAAATCAGTCCTTGAACACTGTAAGATTTGAGAGGGTAGAGAGAAGATGGTGGGGAGCATTCTAGACAAAGAGACCAGTGAAGGCACAGGCACCGACAGGGGTGAGCACAGAATGTTTGTAAGAAAACCAGTCTGCCAAGTGGAGGGAGGTGCACATTGGGGAGTAATGAGAGATAAATTTGAGTGGGTAAAATGTAAAGAATAATGTGGTTACCAAATATTTTCTCCCATTAAGTAGGCTGCCTTTTCACCTTCTTAAAGTCATTTGTTTAATTTTAAGGAGGTTCCATTTACCTATTTCTTCTTTCATTTCTTGTGCTTTGGGTGTAAATTTAAGAAGCCACCATCTATAAAAAGATCTTGAAGATGTTTCTCTACATTTTCTTCTAGGAGTTTTATATTTAGGACCTTGATCTATTTTGAGTTAATTTTTGCATAAGGTGTCCTTTGTATAAAGGGGTCCTCTTTACTTCTTTTTGTTATGGATATCCAATTTTCCCAGCACCATTTGTTGAATAGACTATTCTGACCCAGCTGGGTGGGTTTGATAGCCTTGTCAAAAATTACTTTATGATAGATGTGAGGGTCTATTTCTGAATTCTCAATTCAGGTCCATTGGTCAATCTATCTGTCCTGATGCCGGTACCATGCTGTTTTTCCCACTGTAGCTAAGTGATATGCTTAAAATTCAGGAAGTGAGGGTCCTCCAGCTTCGTTCTTCCTTTTTAAGACAGTTTTGACAGTTTGACAGTTCAGGACCCCTTACTATTCCAGATTTGATAATTGGATTTTCCATTTCTGTAAAAATGACTGTTAGAATTTTTATTGGGATGTTGTTGACTCTGTAAATCCGTTTAGGTAGAATTGACATATTAATGATATTTAGTTTTCCAATCCATAAACGCAGAATGCTCTTCCACTTATTTAGATCCTTGGTTTCTTTTAGCAATATTCAGTAGTTTTCTGAATATAGGTTCTTTAAAATGTCCTTAGTTAAGGTGATTCCTAAATATTTGATTCTTTTAGTACTATTGTAATAGGAATTTTTTTTTCTGAGTTCCTCCTCAGATTGCTCATTAGCAGTATATAGAATCACTACTGATTTTTGCATATTAGTCTTGTATCCTGAGGGGTGGATGTGGCTCAAATGTTTGGGCGTCCATCTCCCATATGGAGGGACCTGGGTTCGATCCCCAGGACCTCCTGGTAAAAATAAAGAAAGAAAAATATAGAAGGCGCGCAGGTGCACCACCAGGCCCCGCGAGCGGGTGAACCGTCTGGCCCCACCGAGCCACCCGCAGCAAGATGGTGACGTAACAGGAGAGTAACACAAAGGAGAGCCAAGATGAGACACTCCAAGAAAGCCAGGAACTAAGGTGGCGCAGGCAGTAGGACGCCCCTCTCCCACATCGGAGGTTCCCACGATCGAATCCCGGTGAAGACAGAAGGAGTAGGATAGAGGGCAGGAAACAGACACAGAGAATTGCCCAGCAAATGGACACACACACACACACGAAAAAAAACAGCCAAAACCAGGGTGGGGGCTAAAAATGGATAAAAGTAAATAAATAAATAAATCTTTAAAAGAAAAAAAATCTCGTATCCTGCCAGTGTACTGAACTTGTCTGTTAGTTCTAGTAGCTTTGTTGTGGATATTTTGGGATTTTTCTGGGTATAGGATTATATTATCAGCAAATAGCGAAAGTTTTACTTCTTCCTTCCCTGTTTGGATGCCTTTTATTTCTTCCTTTTGCCTAATTGCTGCAGCTAGAACTTCTAGCACAATATTGAATAACAATGGTAGCTGTGGGGTTTTCATATACACACTTTACCATGTTGTGAACGTTTCCTTCTATTCCTTTCTTTCAGACTGTTTTTATCAAGAAAGTATGACGCAGATCCCTTTTCTGCGTCAACTGAGATGAATATGTTATTTTTTTTCTTCTTCAATTCATTTATGTGGTGTATTACACTAATTGATTTTCTTGTGTTACACCACCCTTGCGTACCAGGGATAAAATCCTTTTGATTGTGGTATGTAATTCTTTTGGATTCAGTTAGCAAGTATTTGTTGAGGATTTTTGCATCTATATTCATTAGATAAATTGGTCTGTAATTTCCTTTTTTCATAGTATCTTTGTCTGGCTTTGGTATTAGGATGATGTTGGTTTCGTAGAATGAGTTTGGTAGCATTCCCTCCTTTTCAGTTTTTTGGAAGAATTTGAGCAAGATTGGTATTAGATCTTCGTTGAATTATTGGTAGAATTTACCTGTGAAGCCATCTAGTCCTAGTTTCATGTTTGGAAGGTTTTTGATAACTGTTTCAATCTCATTACTTGTAATTGGTTTGTTGAGGTCTGTTTCTTCTAGGGTCAATGTGTGTTTCTGGAAATTTGTCCATTTCGTCAGTGTTGTCTAGTTTGTTTGTGTTCAGTTGTTCATAGTATCCTCTTATGATCTCTCTTATTTCTGCAGGGTCAGTGGTAATGTCCGCCTTCTCGTTTCTGATTTTATTTATTTGCATCTTCTCTCTTTTTCTTTGTCAGTCTAGCTAAGGGTTTGTTGATTTTGTTGATCTTCTCAAAGAACCAACTTTTGGTTTTTGTGGTTCTCTATTTTTTTTTAATTGTTGTTCTCTATTTCTGCTCTAATCTTTGCTATTTCTTTCCTTCTGCTTACATTGGGATTAGTGTGCTGTTCTTTTTCTAGTCTAGTTCCCCCAGGTGTGCAGTTAGGTCTCTAATACTAGCTCTTTCTTCTTTCTTAATTTAAACTGAGGGTTATAAATTTCCCTCACAGCACTACCTTTGCTGTATCCCAAGGTTTTGGAATGTTGTATTCCCGTTTTCATTTGTCTCAAAATTAATCTTGCAATTTCTTCTTTGACCCACTGATTAATAGTGTGTTGTTTAATCCCCATATATTTGTGAATTTTCTTTTTTTTTAACCTGTTATTGATTTCCAGCTTCATTGCATTATAATCAGAGAAAGTGATTTATATAATTTCAATTAAAAAAAATATATATTGAGATCTATCTTGTGACCCAGTGTATGGTCTATCCTGTAGAATGATCCATGAGCACTTGAGAAGAATGTACATCCTGCTGTTTTGTGATATGTAATGCTTTATAAATGTCTGTTAGGTCTTGCTCATTTATCAAGCTCTCTCTTTCCTTATTTATTCTCTGTCCAGATGTTCTATCCAATGCTGAAAGTGGTGTATTGTAGTCTCCAACTATTATTGTAGAGATATCTGTTTCTCCCTTCACTTTTGCCAGTGTGTTTCTCTTATATTTTTGGGCACCCAGGTTAAGTACATAAATATTTATGATTGTTATTTCTTCTTGGTGAATAGCCCCTTTCATTAATATATACTGACCTTCTTTATCCCTTATAACAGTTTTGCATTAAAAATCTATTTTGTACAATATTAGTACCACTACTCCAGATCTTTTTTGGTTACTATTTGTGTGGAATATCTTTTTCCAGCCTTTCACTTTCATGTCTTTGTGTCTAATGTGTCTATTGTAGACAGTATATAGATGGTTTATATTTTTTTATCCATTCTGTCTGTCTGTCTTTGGATTAGGGAGTTCAGTCCATTAACATTCAGTGTTACTACTATAAAGGCATTACTTACTTCACCTATTTTATCCTTTGGCTTTCCATTTTCATATTTTACTATTATCTGTATTTTTACCCTTTTAGTTACCCTTGCTAATAATCTCATTTCTACACTCTTCTCCAAGTCTGTCACCCTTGCTTTTTCCTTTCAGGCTGTAGCATTCCCTTTAGTATCTATTGTAAATATGGTCTTTTTGGTAACAAACTCTCTTTGTCTGTCTGTGAATACTTTAAACTCACCTTCATTTCTGAAGGACATTTTTTGCCAGATAGAGAATTCTTGATTTTTCTCTTTCAGGACCTTAAATATAGCTTACCACTGCTTTCTTGTCTCCATAGTTTCTGGTGAGTGATTGGCACTTAGACCTATTGAGCTTCCCTTTGTATGTGATGAATTGCTTTTTTCTTGCTGCTTTCACTAGGTGTCTTGTGGTAGGTCTCTTCAGATTTATTCTATTTGATGTGCATTGTCCTTCTTGGATCTTGGTATTTATATCTTTTATAAGGTTTGGGAAGTTTTTGATCATTATTTCCTCAAATATTTTTCTCCACCTTTTCCATTCTTGTCTCCCTCTGGGTCACCTATAACACCTTTGTTTATATGTTTTGCATTGTCATTCATTTCCCAAGACCCTGTTCCATTTTTTCCATTCTTTTCTCATTCTTTTCTCCTGTCTTTTCAAGTTCAGATGCTCTGTCCTCCGAGTCACTAATTCTATCCTTTACCAATTCAAATCTCCTTTTATATGCCACTAATGTATTTTCAGTTTCATCCATTGTGTCTTTCATTCCCATAACCTCTCTTACTTTCCTTTGCAGGCTTTCAAATTGTTCTTTATGCTCACTCAGTTTCTTCTTACTATCCTTTTCTCTTTAGTCATATTTTACTTCAACTCCTTTAATTTATTTAGAAGATTTGTGTGAACATCATTGATTAGTTGTCTTAAATCTTGTGTTTCATCAGGATTTTTTATTTGATCCTTTGACTGCCATAGCTTCCTGTTTCTTAGTATGTCTTGTAACTTTTTGCTGATGTCTAGGCTTCTTATTATGCTGGTGAATTTAGTCTGTTGTTCAGTTTCTCTCTCTTGCCTAGTGGTTTTGTTTATGGCTTTTGTTTTATTTTATTTTTTTTAGACTTATTCCTAATCTTTAAGATTGCCCAGCTATAGTTTTCAAAACAGGACCATGGACCCCCTGATGGGGCATTAACCAGACTGAAAGTAACTGGACCTTCAAGACTCAACATCTTCTTTACTTCTTGCAGTTTCCTGGCCTGCCAGCACATGGCATGCTTTACCATACCTTTCCACAGAGGTGTCCCTTTCAACCTCCACTTGCTGGTGATTCTAGTCTGACCAGAGCCGAGATTCAAGACAGGCTCCATTGGCGAAACTCACCGAAAAGAAACCATACTCTACCCTCCGCCACACCCTACTCCCTCCCTTTCCCCTCTCATTTGGCTGCAGTGAGCCACAGGTTTTACCCAGGCCGTTCACCTTGAGGGTGGGGCATGGGTGCCATTCCCAGCCACCTGGGCTATTAACTCACAGTTTTTGTTTCGGCCTCTTCATCTCTCTATCCCCCTCCCTCCTGGATGATGCACAGCAGCTCCCTCAGACAGGATTTTGCCCTTCCTTTTTTGTTTTTGTAAGAGAGTTGAGCCCTACCACCCTACTCTGATGCCATCTTCCCGGAAGTCTCCCCTTGAAGATTAAGTAAGTGGGAAACACTAATCAAAACTCTATTTAAGAAAGATATAGCATTAGTATCTTATGCTGAGTGAATTAAATAAAGGAAATGACTAAAATTAAGAAGCCATTTATGAGGAGAATTGTGGGAAGTTAGCATGGTAGGAAGCTCCAGGAATCTGCCCGTCCATTAGAACACTATTAAACAAGCAGGAACTATGTGGTGATTCTCCAGGATAGAACATATGTTGGATCACAAAACAAGTCTCAGTAGATTCAAAAATATTGGAATCTTACAATGTATCTTCTCCAAACACAATGGAATGTAGCTAGAAATAAGTAACAGAGGGAGAAATGGAAAATCAACAAATATGCAGAAATTAAATAATGTATTCTGAAATAACTAGTGGGTTAAGGAGTAAATCACAGGGAAATTTGAAAATATCTTGAGGTGAATGAAAATTAAAATACAGCATACCAAAACTTACAGAATGCATCGAAGGCAGTGCTGAGAGGGAAATTTTATAGCTCTTAATGCTTACATTGAAAAAGAAAATAGAGGGAGTGGGTGTAGCTCAGAAGTTGAGCACCTGCTTCACATGTACGAGGTCCCAGTTCAATCCTTGGTATCTCCTAAAAGGAAAAAAAAAAAAGAAAGAATCACATCAGAGAGCTAACCTCAAAATTGGAAAAACTAGAAAAAGAAGAGCAAACTAAGCCCAAAGCAAGCAGAAGGAAGGAAATAACAAAGATTAGAGTGGAGATCAATGATATGGAGAATAAAAAAAAAAAAATAGAATCAACAAAACCCAAAGTAGGGTCTTTGAAAAGATCAATAAAACTGACCAACTTTTAGCTAGACTGGCAAAAAAAAAATTCATTCTCCAAGGCCATCATCATCCTCCAAATAAAGCTAGATTAAAAAAAAACACAAGAAAAGAAAATTACCAATATCTCTTATGAATATAGATGTAAAAATCCCAAACAATGTACTAGCAAACCGAATCCAACAGCAAATTAAAAGAATTACACACCATTATAAGTGGAATTTATCGCTGGTATGCAAGGATGTTTTAACACAAGAAAATCAAATCAATTAATGTAATACACCACAATAATAAAAAAGGGGGAGGGAGGGGACACATGATCATCTCAATTGATGCAGAAAAGGCATTTGACAAAATGCAGCAACCCCTTCTTGATAAAAACACTTAGAACACTATGAATAGCAGGAAATTTCTTCAACATGATAACGGGAATATATGAAAAACCCACAGCTAACATCCTACTTAATGGTGAAAGACTAAAAGCTTTCCCTCTAAGATCAGGAACGAGACAAGGATGCCCACTGTCACCACTGTTATTCAGTTTTGTACTGGAACTTCTTGTCAGAGCATTTAGGAAAGAAAATGAAATAAAAGTCTATAATCCAAATTGTAAAGAAGAAAGTAAAACTTTCCTTATTTGCAGATAACATGATCCTATATACAGAAAATCACAAAAAATCCACAACAAAGTTCCTAGAGCTAATAAATGAATTCAGCAAAATGGCAGGTTCAAGATCAACACACAAAAATCAATAATGTTTCTGTGCACTAATAATGAACAGTTGGAAAAGGTAATGAAGAGAAAAAAATCTATTTGCAATTGCAACTAAAAGAATTAAATATCTAGGGATAAAAAATTTAACCAAAGACCTGAAGGACTTGTACACAGAAAACTACAGGAAAAAAGAAAGAAAGAAATCAAAGAAGACCTAAATAAATGGAAGGACATTAAGTTTTCATGGATTGGAAGAATAAATATCGTTAAGATGTCAATTCTATGCAAAGCAATTTAAAAATTCAATGCAGTCCAAGTCAAAATTTGAACAACCTTCTTTGCAGAAATGGAAAGCCAATTATCAAATTTATATGGAAGCATAAGAGGCTCTGAATAGCCAAAATGTTTTTAAAAAGAAGAATGAAGTTGGAGGACTCGCATTTCCTGATCTTAAAACTTATTACAAAGCCACATTCATCAAAACAGCATGGTACTACCGCAAGGACAGACATATAGTCAAATTGTGAGCTCAGACATCAACCCTCTCATTTATGGCCAACTGATTTTTGCATTTCCTTGATGCAAAAGGGGCAGAGACCACTCAATTGGGAAAGAATAATCTCAACAGATGTTGCTGAGGAAACTGCATATCCATATGCAAAAGAATGAAGGTAGACCCCATACCTCACATATATAAATGTCAACTCAAATTGGATCAAAGACCTAAATATAAGACCCAGAACGATAAAACTCCTTGAAGAAAATGTGTGAAAGCATCATCAGGACCTTATTTATTAAGCTGTAGCTGTAGGTTCTTAGACTTTACACCCAAAGCACAAGCAACAAAAGAAAAAATAGATAAATGGGACCTGATCAAAATCAAGAACTTTTATGCAAAGGACCTTATCATGAACATAAAAGAACAACCTACCCAATGGGGGAAAATATTTGGAAACTGCATATCCAATAAGGGTTTGATATCCAGAATGTAAAAGAAATCTTCAACTCCACAACAAAAAGCCAAACAACCCAATTTTAACATGGACAAAATACTTGAATAGATATTTCTCCAGAGAAGATACACAAATGGCCAAAAGCACATGAAAAGAGGCTCATGATCAACTACTATTAGGGAAATGCAATTCAAAATACAATGAGATGCCATTTTACACCCACTAGGATGGCTACTATTTTAACAACCCTCCAAAAAACTTATAAAACTGTTATAATGAAGACCAGTTTTCTTCAAACTTTTAAGTCATGACCTGTCTTACTTTGCCAGAGTGCTGCTGATACAAAGTACCAGAAACGGGTTCACTTTTATAATGGGAATTTTATTTGGGGAAAAAGCCTACTGTTTGAAGGCCGTGAAATGTCCAAATTAAGGCACCGTAGAGATGATTTCTCACCGAAGTCAGTTGCTGTTGATCCTGATGTCCTGCCATGTGGTGAAGATGGCTGCCCATCTCTGCCTTCCCCTCTGAAATCTAGCGTCTCCTGGAGCGCAGCTGTGGACAACCAGGCACAGGGCTTGTCTCTTTCCGGGCCTCCTTTCTGTCTTGTCTGTTCCACTTTCTTCCCAAGTTCAGTTGTGAGCTATCAGGCATAGCTCTCCCTGGGCCTCAGCTCTTTGAGTTTCTCAGGGCTTCTGTCCTTGAGCTCAGCTTTGGGCAGTCCTGGAGTCCTTTTCTCTCACATTGCTGGATCAAATATGGCAGCTTCCTTTCTTTCTGTGTATGTCTCTCTGTGTCTCCGTTTATATCAGACTCAGCAAGAGGGTGGAAATTTAACCTCATGCCACACTGACATAGTCCAATCAAATGGATTTCATATCCACAGGAATGGATTAGTTCGAAAACATAATCTTTCTTTTTTGAGGGGGTTCACTCAATTCAAACTGTCACACAATCCATTAATGGTTTAGAAAACCAATTTGGGGGAACACAACTGGTAATTTCTTTTTTTTAAAAAGGTTTATTTTATTTATTTACTTATTTCTCCCCACCCCCTTGTTGTTTTCACTTGCTGTGTCTGTTTGTCTTCCTTGTTTCTTTAGGAGGCACTGGAAATTGAGCCTAGAATCTCCAGTATGTGAAGCCCAGGAGTCCTCTAATTCTATCTTGAGTAAGGAAAAGGGTCTCTTAATTCCCAGAGAGAGTAGGGGAAACTCCCTTTTTCTTTTTTCTTATATTCTCCTTTCTCTCATATTTCAGCCCCAGAGAACCCCACAGTGGTGGACACAGCCACATTGCCAGCAGTGGGGACCCGCAGGCACCTAAAACTCTTGAGGGACAGTAGGTAAACAAACAGGTGTGGCTGTGTTCCCATTAAACTTTTTTTTTTTAACTTTTTCTACATTTAATAATTGAAAATATAAACAATTAAAAACTAAAAAGTAAACACAGATGAATAAATATATACATTTCTCAATTAAATGTACAGTATACATATAAATTTTTTTTTAATCAAACAATATGTTACACAATATATTTGGTTCATAGTAACACAGTCATACAGTATTTTTCCTTTTGTGTCTGGCTTGCTTCGCTCAACATAATGTCCTCCAGGTTCATCCATGTTGTCATATGCTTTATGACTTCATTTCTTCTTACAGCTGCATAATATTCCATTGTGT
>PVKH010045689.1:0-10476 GCA_004027955.1 Chaetophractus vellerosus
AAACCTTGTGTGGATGAAGGGGACCTGGAGGACAGTCTTCTCTTCGTTCTTGAAAATGTCTTCAGAGCTTCAGAGCAGAAGGCTATTCTCTAGGAGTAACATTCAAATAAGCCTACCGCCATCAGGAGCTCCTCCGCCAGAGCCTCTGTGTCTCTAACTATTTTGAGACATGGAGGACTAGGATGAGCAGGCAGGCAGCCAGGGAAAGCAGCTCACAGGAGGAGGACTCGAGGACATGTATTCACAGAGCTGGCTGTGGCGGGGACCGCGGCGAGGGAAGGTGCAGGCGTGGCGGGCACATGGGTTTGAACTATGGGCTCCTGGACTCTCTCCACAGGTCACCAAGCTGCCCGTGAGTCATTCCCAGCACCCGAATTCCCCCTTATGGCTGGGTGAGTTGAGCTCATTGTGACTTGTCACACCCAAGGTCATAACCAGTGAGCACAGCCTCCACTCCTCAAGGGACTGTACCCAGCACCAAGTCCTCGGGCACACAGGGTAAGAAGCAGCAAGGAGGATCGCAGCACATCCCGGGACTGCCACTTACATAATTCTAACCAGCTCCCCTTTCAATCACCTATATCACTCTCTCACAGCACATAAATCACTAAAACAAATACTCCGAAAGTGTTTTATGGGCATTTTAGCAACTTCCTCTAAGAGAAAATATGATGCTTCCTCGTAGTAAAAAATAAAAAAAATTAAAAAAAATTATAAAAACTTCCATTAAGTTAAAATGGATAAATTCTAAACAGTTTTTCTTTTTCACAGGATGGAACTACAACTGATCAAATAAATAACTTGAAAACTATCTAATATTCAACTACAGTAAACCTTTAAAAACACTCCATGGAGATTCTGAGGGCACCTAATAGCAGTTAAAAGTAAGAAGCAGAACTGTTATGTTCTCTGGGTACAAGTATTTATTATGAAGCATACAGTGGAACAAAATCCCTTTTACTACTGAAGATGACAACATTATAGACTTTTCTGTTATTATGACAATTGAGCTGGACTGCTCAATAAAAAACTAAGTTTAAAAAGTTTTCTTCTAAAAATAGCCCAAGAACTCAGCTCTATTTTCTTTTCTTACATTTTTTTCCTACTAAATGTACCATTAAAACATTTCCTTTTATTGTTAATACCTTATGTCATTTGTATTTAAAATCAGACAATACCTAATAACAAAGAAGTCTTTTAATAAGGCTTTTCAAAATGGGAAAATGACATTCACGATGCTAATTAAGGGCTTGCTGCCCTCCTTGCCCAAGGAGAGTATAGAGACTTGGATGCCGGGCAAGCAGTTACTATACCACCTCTTTGAAGGTTTCATGAAAACCAGTATTTCTAGAGCAGACATCATTTAAATGTTAACTGATAAAGAAATTTCTACCTGGTTCTGTGTTATAAGCAAGTTGTTTGGCATATAGTCGGTCTATGTTAAAGAAAGCAGATTTTCCGAGCAGGAAAGGTGATTCAGATTTAATTTAAGATATTCCAATTCAATTTAAAATCTTTAGTTTAATGTTCAGTTTAAATGTAAACTGGCAATGACTTGTTACACTAAGTGCAGTTACAGAATTTCATGGCCTTTCATTAATTTTGATAACTCAATCTTCCAGAGGATGCTTTGCATTACTTTCTAAAGCTGTCCTTCTAAATTATGATTTTTTTCCCTTTAGGAGTACATGGGTCTATTTTAAGCCTAATATCCTCCTTAAATAACAAAAACTGCCCATCTCCATATTTTAAAAATTACATTAGACACTCGCATTATTTCTGCAGCAAACTTGTAGCTCACCTCATTGTATAATAAGAATTCGCTTTTAACATTTTTTTTCTAAGAGTTAGGTTACCATAGAAAACAAAGCTCAATGATACAACATAACGTTTCCATATTTGCCGGACCCATGTCCATTAATCAAATATTTTAACAGATAAAAAGAAAATAATAAGTAATAAGCTAAGATTGCTTTCGCAAAGATAAAGATAAGTAAGAATCAAATACTTTCTCTCGGGAAAACTGAATAAGGCAGTTTTCTTGCGATGGGATACATGTAAAGAAAAACCTCCTGGAATTCTCTAAAGCACTAACCCCCAAAGTTTCCAGTTTTCCCAAGAGATAAAAAAAATAACTACGGTAGTAAATTCAGGAGATTTAAGGAGAAAAGAACAAAGAGAAGTCTTAAAAATTCACCCAGTACTTACAAGTAGTTTCAAAGGAAATCTGAGCCACAATTCTTCAGCAGACTGCTGTGCCGATCATAAACACAATCTGAAGTCTAAAATAGATATCCTATCACATTAGACCGCGAAGTCACATTTCAGCTTACTAACTTCTACTTGGGTGAACAGTTTTACAACTCATAAAACAAACCCTGGCTAAAATTAACTACAGCAGAAGAGCAGGCAGGAACACGCTGATTTGCATCATGTGTGCCGGGATTTATTCAATAGGACAACATCGGTGTCCTCTTAATGGGAAGTTTGGCCAAGGGGCGTGCTCTGGGGAACAATGCATAGCATCATGATTATGCTAATTACCGAATGCAGTCCAATAATACTAACTTCTTTTAAGTTGTTTTGCAAGTACTGACAAAGATAAAGAGTAAGCTCCTTTTCCCAACAGGCATTCACTTGATTTTTAAGCACATTCAAATCAGACAAAACTTTGGCAACAAGGTGGCAGCACTGTATGCTCTTTGCAAGGAAAAGCCAAGTAAAAAGAAATGCTGTCGGATTATTTAAACGGTATGATTAGATCTTGTGCTATGTGAAATAAAATATGCCTTAAATCCACATACCAAAAAGTCTATAAATGAAAAAAATGCAAAAGCCTTAAATGAAAGCCTTTTTCTTTATATACAAGGAATAAATTTAGTTTACTTGCTTTCTGGCATTGTTTCTGCACCCCCCAAGGAGTTGCTATGAGGATACAGGCTCACTAATAAATTACAACTGAGAACAAACATTTCAAATATTTGCAAAAGGCATCATTCTTGGCAAGAAGGATTTTGAAATGCATTTAAATGCCTAACTGGCAGGAACTGGAAAAAATAGTCCTCTATAGGTAACTGACCAAAGCATTAAAGCTCAAGCTAATGTTGAAGGCCTTCAAGTATACAGCTGATATTTAAAAGAAAATTAGAAGGAACACATAACTTTCTTTAAAAAAAAATATAAACTCCTGAAGGGCAACTGATATCAGAGACACAGAACTGCTTAAAACCTACTCAAGAAGGTTCAGACTAGTTTGAACATCAAACATCAATCAAATCTCCAAATATCTCTGGGATATGTCATTTTCCTTTTTTTAAATGGATGAGTAAACTGACATAGGGAAAGTCAATGACTTGTCCAAGGCTTCCCTCCGAATCAACACTGGATCAGTCTATCCTCCTCCAACCAAATCCCTCTATGGCACTGCTTTCATATTAACAATTTAGCTATGATCCTATGCATCTTCTTAGAGCTACTTTTCTAATTTACAAATGCCACAGGTCATTGAGACTTCAGGAGATTTATTCTATTCAACTCCAGGGGCTTAAAAAACACACCTTGATTCTCTATCACAGGCAGGTTTCCTGTAACATACTTAACACATGACCACGACTGTGTGAGGCATTGTCCATCGATGGCACGCATGCCAAAAGTGGCAAACAGGTTGATTTTCATTGGCATGACCTGGTAATCACCAGCACAGTCCTCCTCCCTGTTGTTTACAAAAACTGCTGGTTGGTAGCTGGAGCTGCACCCTAACCTTGGGCCGCTGCGGGCCAGGGTAGCTGGCTGCCCTCAGCACCATCCCAACCCAAACTGCTCCGTGCCAAAAGGAAAGAAGTTAGCACTTATCAAAGGTGGCTGACCTCTGATCAACAGACTTAATTCCCAATAGTCCACAGCAAGTTTACTCTTGAATTCTTGGTGCCGAAAAAGACGTTATGAGGTTATTTTGACAGAATCACCCTCATCCATAGCTCAGTAGAAGAGTTTTCAAACCCAAACATTATTTCTTCCCTAAACCAGAAAGTAAGAAAAAGCAAATGCACCAAGTTTATTTTTGACTCTCCAACTCAGGCTGTTGCTTTACACCAGAGAGGAACGATATGATGGATCCTACGACCACTAAAGTGAAGGCAGGCGGATGCTGAGCAGCTTTCCAGTGCTTCCTATGTCAAATATGCGGAGTATGACTCCACTGCTTCTCTCCATAGCAGCCACACCCATTACAGAATGCAAGAACCAAAACATTCCAAAGAAAATACTGTATCCTCTAATCTGGATTAGTCACTCTGTTGCATCCTTTCATTAATGAAAATCAGAGTCAACTGTACTTTTGCTGCAGTTTTACTTGACAACAGATAAAAATCCAGGTGTTATCATTAAAAGCAAGGCAAATTCTTCCCATTCATTCTCACAAATTTTTGATGGTGGTGGAGGAAAAATAGGCAGCACCGTGCAAGTGGGGGTGGTGACTAATGGGCTCTTTAGTCCAAAAGATCCATGAAAATTAAAAACAAAACTACTTGTTTTAGGAATGTGCACTAAAGAAATTAACCTAGATTCTGACTCTCTAAAGCTACTACATACATAATTTTGGATTTTCTAGTAGGCTACATTAAAAAAGAAAAAAGTAATAAGCAAAATTAATTTTAATGGTGTCTTTAACTCAATATATACAAAATACTAACATTTCAACATGTAATCAATATAAAAATTGAGATATCTTACATTATTTTTTTGGTACTAAGTCA
Organism: Chaetophractus vellerosus; assembly: GCA_004027955.1. Classification (NCBI taxonomy): domain Eukaryota; kingdom Metazoa; phylum Chordata; class Mammalia; order Cingulata; family Chlamyphoridae; genus Chaetophractus; species Chaetophractus vellerosus. The sequence goes on from PVKH010045689.1 coordinate 4,755, forward strand.
GCAAAACCCAATGTGTATTTCACACTTACAGCGCATCTCAGTTTGGACTGAGAAAAATCCAAATTTCAAGTTTTCAATAACCATGCGTGGTTACTGGTTACCATATTAGAAGGTGTAAGTCTAGAAATAGCTTCATGACAACAGTTTTTCCACAACATATATGTACATGTATGTGGACATGTGCTTACTAATACACACTCAAATTAAGATACTGGGGATACTATGATGAAAAAAGCCCAAGTCTTGTCTTCATTTCTCTAAGGGTTCTGTGACCCCCAAAAGTTTAGAGCCTTGAGACTAGACCAGCAGCCGATGGTGGAAGAAACAGGAAGCTGAGGAAAGTTGAGCAAACTGAGACAGACAGAAAGAGGGAGAAAGATCATTCAGAAAGGAGAAAGGAATAAAAGGAAAACAAAAGGAGAAGCAGGAAAAAAGAATTCCATTCCTAGGCATGAAATTGAGTGGTAAAATCATTTAACGAATTATTGGCACCTTCTGGTCACTACTGGCTAGGTGCTAGGGATAGAGAGGTGAAAGACAAGGTCTCTGTGTTCAAGGAGCTCAAATTTTAGTGAGAGGGACAGACTCATCCAGGCAAACACAACATTCTGGGAAGTATAAAGATACACAGGAGGGGCAAGGCTTTTTTTTTTTTTTTAAAATGAAAGCTGTTTTCTACCAAAATTTCTAAGTTTTTACACGTATGGAATAACTCAGGATTCTGAATTTTATTTTGGAACCTTGGAAGAATCATGGTGGAAACCATTTTAACCCTGAAAAGTGATTACATGGATTTTTTGGGGGAGATTCTTTGAGGGATCAGGTATTTCAAGATACATAAAAATTACAAGTGGGACTAGCTGTTACGTTTCCATGCTGAGAAGTTTGTCCTCTTCAAATGAAGATGGTAGGGGTGGAGTCGAAAGGGGTTAAAATTTAGATTTCACCACGGTTCCCAATTTATCAGAGGATGATACAAAATATTCAGAGGCTTCATGCTGAAGAAAAAACCCATTAACCCATGAGAGGAAAAAAAAAAACCAAAAAATCAAAAACCCTCTTTTCTGGATTGTGGCTGTGGAATGAGAAGGACCTGGGTTCAAAGGTAGTCACCTCCTAACTAGCTATAAGACCTCAGGAGACTTAGTTAACCTCTGAAAAGAGGGTCTTTCATCCGTAAAGAGGGAAACTACTGCCTACATCAAGGGAGAGCCATAGAACTAAACGAGATGGGACACAGCACCTGGCACACAGGGCTTCTCAATTAAATGGTTGTAGCCATAAAGATCACATCACCTCGACCATCAGTGAAGCACTTGCCTAAGACCAGTTGGGATATTTACTGAGTGAGGATGAAAGGTTACCTGCTTTTATAGTTCAAGGCTTCAAAAAGTAAGAAGTTGAAAGGGACTTCCAATGATTAAGTATTTCAGGGAAACACGGTGTTCCATAAACTATCCCTTTGAAAACTCTGTAGCTATGACAGACCTGTTTGATTTTTCTATATTGTATTGCCTCAGGTCCCAGAATGCTGTTGAATTAGAATTTAGGGGCACTGACTAAATAATACATACAAATCCCATATGGCAGTAGATTGTTGCAGCAGTGACTCCCTACTTGTTCCTGCTTCCTTGGGCAGTCCCTTCCCACACTGACTCAGGGTTTGGCCAGCAGGACAACAGCAAACATACCACAGAGACCTGAAAAGGGCCTGCCCACTGGGCTTCTCTCTCTTGCTGCTGTTTGGAACCCAGAGCACTAGATGAAGACACCCTGGTTAGCCTGCTGGAGGATGAGGAGACCACAGGGAGCAAAGATGAGCCATCAGGGACGAAGCCCTCAAAACCAGCAGCCGCCTAGCGGCCTGACAAAGAGGTCAACTGAGACACACAGCCCCAGCCAAACTGCCAGCTAACTGCAGAGATCAGCCAGGCTGGCTCAACCCCAACGAACCTCCTACATGGACCGACTTTGAGACATAATAAATGTCTGCTTTTTAAAGTCACTAGTATTAGGGTGGTTTGCTATGCAGCAGAAGCTCACTAATACACAGACCTTCAAAAAGTCTACAATATTCTATTCCTTTATTTACAAAGGGAACCCTTTATGACTAATCTATGTCTATCTTATTCTTAAAGTTCACAATTCTGATTACTGTATTTACTTTATCTGTCATATCAACTATTAAGTAAATCAAACTAAAATATAGCAAAACAGTGACATGATCTAATTATAAAACTGCCAAAATGTTAAGTGCTCTATTTATTCCATTCTGTAGCTCAAAACAAATATATGTGGCCTTCAATGCTACAATGGTACAACTATAAATACTTAAGAAAAGGATTCCTCCATCCCAGTCTTTAGAGTGATTACATTGGCATGATGTATAGCTTTAGTCCATCTTCCTATCTGAGAATTGAATTAAGAGTACCAATTTACACACAGAGAGAAATCAAACACTCAGAAAATTTTGCCCTACCATACATTCTTAATAGTCATCCACTTAACAGACATTTCTATGTAGAAGGTTCCATTTTCTTTGTTTTTTTTCCCCCTTCCTTCTCCTTGGTCCAGAGCTCATGGAAATTTTCACTAGGGCACAATGGTGCCCAACATTAGCCTTCACGCAGTTAAAAGAACAGAGGATGTCCTTTCTGTACTTTGAAACTAAGTGCTCCCTTCTTTCTCTTGGGGGCAACAATTATGCACTTGCTAATATAAGTTGCTAGGCTTGCAAGTGCCAGACATGAATTCAAAACAGAAAGAGTGGTATTACCTTATGTAGTGAATATACCTTAAATGGAAAATAAGCATAGGCTTACTAAGCACAATCTGAACTTCTGTACTTTTTTAGTATTTAAGCTAATCTAAAACAAGAACTCTTAAATCTGCTGTAATATGAGAGTTAAAAAAAAATTGTCAAGGGAAGCAGATGTGGCTCATGCAGCTGGGCGCCCGCCTACCACATGGGAGGTCCCAGGTTAGGTTCCTGGTGCCTCCTAAAGCAGCCGACCAAGGCAGTGAGCTGATACAAAAAGATGACGCAACAAGATGGCACAGTGAGATTAAGAAATGATGCAATGAAGACACACAGCAAGGAAACACAATGAGAGACACAATAAGCGGGGAGCGGAGGTGGTTCAAACGACTGAGTGCCTCCTTCCCACATGGAAGGTCCCAGGTTCAGTTCCCTCCTAAAAAAAAAAAGACGAATAGGGAGCAGACAGCAAGCACAAACAATGGGGGGGGGGAAGGGTAATAAATAAATTTTAAAAATAAATCTTAAAAAAAAATAAAAAATCAGATTTAAAGCCAAAGTAATTCAAAAGTTGGTTAACAAAATCTTACTAATTCCAGGCTACTTTGGCTTGAAGTAGCTACATATATAAACTGAAACTACTTTTAAATGAAATTTTATTATTTGAATCTATGAATGAAAGGTAAAACTGAATTTCCTCTATTTTTAAGATAAAAGTACTGAAAAAATAGCTGTGGTTACCAGATTATACGTTAAAAAAAAATACTGCAAAAAGTACCTGAAAATATTTTATGTGGCAATGAGTAACATTTTCCTGTCATCTTATTTATACTATTTGTTTAGAAATCTCTTCTTCACAGGTAGTGCAAAGGTAAACTTCACCCATCACAAGTCAAACTTAATTACCAAATCTGCATTGGTGGGCAGAATCTGCATTAATGAGTTATACTGAATTGCTTATCATTAATGTTCACTTCTCAGTTGACTCCATCCAATTACAGCAAAACTATGAATAATCAGGCAACAAGCTACTGACTTCTCAAATCTTTGGTATACTGGTACCAAATATTCATTTTTGTGATTTCAATACACACTGCTTCACAAGCAACCTTTCTGATAAAGTCTAACCTACTTTCTAACTTGAAATTTAAGACGTTCTGATGAAGAGAGCTGTATTTTAACAAAGCCATACTGCTGGGTTCATTCAAATCCTAGCTCCACTACTTAACCAGCTTTGAGATTGTAGGCAAATCATTTAACAGAATTCTCTCTGCTTCTTTTTTGCCCGACCATTCAGTGAGGATTAGAACCTACCTCACAAGACTGTCACAAAAATGAATTAATACACATTCAGCACTTAGAAGAGTGCTTGATACATAGCTTTTTATCTATTTTACCCTATATAAAGGAGCACTGAAGGAGAATGCCTGGTTACACCACTGGACACCGTGGTTAGAGAATCTGCTTTGGGGTTTTGGGTTTTTAGGTTCCCTCTCTATCTCATGTCAGTGGGCAGGAAGCTTGCAGGATGAGATTGAAAGGGCCTTCCTAACAACAGCCCAATGCCACCAGTTTCTACTACGACTAGCTTCAAATGTGTTCTCAGGGCTCCTGCTAGTCCACTCTCAAGTCTCTGAGCACGTGGAAGCTCTGTTGGGAGGGGAGATGCCCAAGCATGTGGCAGAACACAGAACTTGGTACCAAGGCACCAAGAGACTCAAGAAATCAAGAGTGTATTTTCTTATTTTTAATAGTTTTGCTGGAAATGGCTGTGGTGTGTTCCCAATCGGATAACCTGAGAAGTGGTCACCGTCAGGGTAACAGTTCAAAATCAACCTCAAATGAAAAAGGATGACAGAAGGCATTAACAACTCGGATCTAAGAACTATAATAGCCCAACAATTAAAATGATCCAAGAGGCCATTCCCGGAAAAACCAGAGACCAGTTCGTTTGCATAGGGCCTGCTTCACAGAAAGACAAGTGGACAATCAGTACCAGGCTATCCGTGGCTGATTTTAGACTGTGAAATAATAGACAATTATCCAATTTAGAACTTAATGTTTTTCATTGTAAGAGGTGGTTTTGTCTCTTTCTTGACATAATCATCCCATCTCCCCAACTGCCAGGAGAGGGTGTATTTCCTAGCTTCTTCACTCAAAATCTGTCCAAACAATGCTCTTAAAAAATATCTGAAAACCATTCTTTTTGGTTTCCCAAACTGAGATCCTTCCACGTAAACCATGTTGAAAGGAGGAACTCTTGATAGATCCCCATTATTTTAAGGCTTTTTATTCCAACTAGTTTTTCAAATTTTTGAGTAAGAATAATCTTGTCCTTATTATTCAATACGATTAAACAAGCAGCCAACTAGATGGGGTATCCTAGGTGTTCACACACAGCCTGTCAGCACTACGTAAGTCGTAACATCAGTCTGCTCTCCACTGTCCTCTGAGGTGGGTCAGTGTGCAGGAAAAATAATTAAGATAAAAGACAAATAAACAACCCCAAACACTCCCCAAATAATATCCAAAAGAACCTTTCTGAGAACATTTCCTAAAGTGATCTGTCTCAAAGCCACCTTCAACTTAAACTATTCCGAGGCACTGAAGAAACAGGAAGGAAAAAAATCCATTTAGATTACAATTCTTTAGAACATGTTGGACAATTCTAAGACATGCTGAGAAAAATAAAAGGCTATTAAAAATAGCCAAGAGAAGGATTAGGCAGCAGTTAAAACACAAAGGCCAGAGGTGAGATCAAAATTAGAAACATATGATGTCTAGAGGACTACCCATAAAAGGGAATCTTTAAATCAGTGACTAAGTTAGAATAATCCAGTGGGCAAATAGTTACTATCATCACAGTGGCCATTCTACATGAGACAAATTTAACATAATTTTCTATTATTGTGTCCAATAATGTAAAATCCAATTGTAAGAAGAATTCATCAAGAGTCACTGTTG
>PVKH010045690.1:0-10480 GCA_004027955.1 Chaetophractus vellerosus
ATTACCAGAATGTTCCATAATCATGCAGCCAATCTCTAAATATTTAACATCAATCTTTCTATTTCTTAATTACAGGTCATTGTATTAAGAAAACCAGTGTGGCAGTAACTGCTGCAGACCTCTGTTGGAATGACTGATCTGAAAGGAAACCATACCTTCTTGAAATCCTCATAAGTTCTGTGCTTAAATAGTGAAAACTTGTCACAATAGGTACACATGCGCGCACACACACACACGTGCATATAAAAACTGGATAACCAAGAATAGAGAGAAAATAAGTTTTGCTTTCCCATGTGAGCTCAATCACATCCTTCAATTTTAATAGACAATCCTTTCACTGCACTCTTCTCAACACAAAGCTATTTTATACTTGTAATACAAATATAATAGGATATTTTAATATTAATCATGGCTTTCACTGTGTTCTTCATACAGTTTGAAACTAAACAAATGTAACCAAATGGCTTGAGGTACAAAATCCCATGAGCTTTATTAACATTTACTAATATTCTGCAATCAAATAACATAATGAACAAATTCAATACTGGAAATCTGATGGAAAAATAATGTGAAGGTTTGTCATATATTTCTATCATCCATAAGCTACAATCTGAGAGAGCTCACTAATTATGCAGACTTTCTTTAAAAGTCTAAGAGACTGCTACTCTGACCACAAAGGAATAACAGGGACTAGAAGTATGCTCTTTTACATAACAATAAAAAAATGGAGAAAACGTGTTTTGCAAGATAAAGTAAATCAGTGATTCCTGAGAGGTGGACAACACATGAGCTGATCCCTATAATGGCCTGAGTATAAAGCCTTGAAAGAAATTCTAGTCTATAGTCCAGGGAGGGGAAACCCAGGAGGAATGTGAGGCAATGGAGCTGAGAGTCCAGGGAGGCTAAGGCAGATAGTTTACAGAGTACTGGAGAAGAGAGAGCTGTAGAGATAGAGAACTCTGGAGATCAGCAGAGGTCCCCATGAGTGTTCAGCACAGTACTGATCATCCTATGTATACAAGGAAATGACACAAGGCTGGGGAAAGAACCATCTGAAAGGATTAGTGGTAACAGTACCTGTTCCTACCAGTCAGACTGGAAAACTTCATAAATCATGGGGCATTCAGCAGACTACAGTGAAGGGTCTTGATTCCAGAGTAGAGAAAAATTAGCTCTAGACTGAATACCACTTCAGTCTCACTTAACAAATCTTTAAAGCAAGATATAAAAAGAACATGCTATTTCCAAGTAAATTAACTGCATCCCAGAACAAGCTCAGTAACATATATAGCAATACAAAAATATCCAGCATGCAACAAGGTAAAATTCAAAACACCTGGACCAATGTAAAATGAACAGACATGCAAAGAAACAAGAAAATATAGCCCATACAGAAAAGAAAAATCAATAAATCAAAACTGACCAAGAACTGAACTAGATATTAGACAAGAACATTAAAACATTCATTATAAATATATGCCATGCATTCAAAAAGTTAAGTACAGACATACAAGATCATGAGAATTACCTAAAATGAACTTCTAGTGATGAAAACTACAGTTTAGAAAATTAAAAAATACACTGGATGGGATTAACATCAAATGGGACATGGCAGAAGAAGAGTGTTGAGCTTGAAGCCTTAGCAATAGTAAATATAAAAATTGAAATGCAGAGACAAAAGAGGAGAGTAGAGAGAGGGCAAAAAAGAAAAAAAATTGAAGAAATAATGACTAACAAGTTTCCACATTAATGAAAATGATAAAACATAAGATCCAAACCATCAACAAATCCCAAATACAAGAATTGTGAAGAAAACAGTACCAAGGCACATTATAATCAAAGTGCTCAAAACCGGTGATAAAGGGATAAGTTCCTCTCCCAGAGGCAAGGGGAAGGACATGCTAAAGACAGAGGAGCAAAGATAAGAAAGACAGCAGGTTTCATGTTTGAAACAACTCAAGTAAGAAGACAGTGAAGCAACATCTTTAACCCATACTGAAATAAAAAAAGCACTATCATCCTAAAATTCTAAAGCCATGAAACTCTTTCCAACACAAATGTAGAATAAAGATGGTTTCAGAAATAATTCATCAGAAGCAGATCTGCACTACGAGAAACATTAAGAGCCGTCCCTCAAGGAGAAGGAAAATGATCCCAGATGGAAATATCCATCTAAACAATGACACAAAGAGCACTGGAAATGAAAACTATACATATCAATACCTAAGTATTTATTGTTATTTCTACCTCTTTAAAAGATAATTGACTTTAAGCAGAAATAATAGTATAATTATAATGTGGAGTTTATAATATATATTAAGGTAAAATGCACTAGAAGATTGCAAAAATATTGGGAGGGAGAAAAGGAAATATATATATTTAAATATATGCTATATATTCTATTAGAAAGGCCTCACACTTGGTTTAATGCTCTGCTGTCACTATCAAAATCCATTACCCTTTTGAATAAGAGGTTCTGCATTTTCATTTTGCCCTGGGCCTTTCAAACTACATCTCTTGTCTTATTCTTAGATATAGCCCTAAAACATGTTCCATTGAAGGAAACATTGACAAGTTGCACTTCATAAAAATTGAAAACTTCTCTTCAAAGGAAACTGGTAAGAGAATATAAGACAAGCCATAGACTAGGAGAAAATATTTGCACATATTATATCTAACAATGGCTTATATCCAAAAATATAGAGACTTCTTTAAACTCAATAATAAGAAAACAAACATACAATAAAATAAATAGGCAAAACATTTTCTCATACACTTCACCTAATAACACCTAAGAATATATAGAGATGAAGAAGCACAATAAAAGATGCTCAAAATCATTAATCATTAGAGAAATGAAAATCAGAACCACAATGGAATGCAACTACACACATATTAAAATAGCTAAAATAAAAATAATGACCATACTATACTGATTGATAACAAAGATGTGGATGAACTACAGCTCACATTGCTGGTGGGAATGTAAAGTGGCATAAATACTATGGAAAACAGTTTGGCAGTTTTTTAAAAGTTCAACATATACCTTCCAAACAATCCAGCCACGTCACTCCTAGGTACTTACCCAATAAAAATAAAAGCTTATGTCTATACAGAGACATGTACATGAATGTTCAAAGCAGCTTTATTTGTATTGGCAAAAAAATGGAGACAATCCAAATGCCCATTCAACAGATAAATGATAAATATATAAACAATCTGAGGTATATACAGGCAACAGAATACTACTCAGCAAAATAGGAATGAACGACTAACAGATGCAACAAAATGGATGAATTCCAAAATAATGGTGCTGAATAACAGAAGTCAGGCAAAAAAAGAGAACCTACTGTGAGTCCATTCGTGTAAGGGTCTATAAAATGCAAAGAAACATACGATGGCAAGAAGATCTGTGACAGTTTGAAGATTAAGGGAAAGGACAGGAGTTTGGAAGGACAAAGGATCCCAAGGAAACTCTGGGAGTGATGGGCATATTCAGAATCTTGAGTGTGGTAATGGCTTCCTGGGTGTACATATGTCAACATTTCTGAAATTGGGCATTTTAAGTATGTGAAGGTTATTTATGTCGATTATACCACAATACAGCTCTTAAAAAATAAAAGTAAAATGATAGAAAACAATACATAATATTCACTATAATCAGCAATATTAATATTGGACAAAATGGATTTCAAGCAAAGAATGTCACCATGTATAAAGGGAGTCGTTTCACAATGACAAAGGGGTCAATTTATCAAGAGTACACAACAGGGCTAAGGACAGAGCTTTAAATTCACAAAGCACAAATTCTTAGAACTTCAAGGAGACAGAATGATCCAAAATTATCACCAGAGATTTCAACTCCATTTTCAAAATCAATATAACAAGTAGACAGAAAATCAATAATAATGATATAAGGGGGAAAAAGCTTAACACTTGGAGTATTGTATGTTAAACTTAACATACTCAGTTAAATCACTACAAAGTATGATTCACTTGTTTCAGAAACTAAAATAGGATTCTCTAAACTTAAGGATTCTGAAAAACACTTACTGTTTAATTCATTCATAGAATTTTCACAGCCAAACCTATAGCAGGTCATATTAACTTGCATTCCAACTGCCATTATATTATCTGAAATTGTGGATTAGTATGACAAAAAAAGTATGCTTTTGAAAAATCAAGGGCATCGGCTGAAATTAAAGTGCATTATTGTTTAATAAAATTCAGCATCAAAAGCCTTTCAGTGTGTTATACTGCAATCAGGATGTATCATAATGCATTAATCATAGAAACAAGAATTGAAGTTTTATTAGCTTTCTTTAGAGAAAACACAGAACAGTAAAATGAGGCTTTGCAAGAAAAAATACTTTTTATTTTTTAACACACAAGTGCTTTAAGGCTAGGATGCATTTACCCAAATGTATTATGCCAAGAAAAATAAGTAGCACAGTCGGTGAATTTAAAAAAATAATTTCACATGACAAGGACTGATCAATACTTTCCAGAGTTAAGGCACACATGTTTGAGCAAACAGTATTTTTGAGCAGCTATAAAACTCGTTTTGCCTATTCATATCCAGAGCTATTCAGAGACCTCCGCCCAGTCAGTAGAGTTGGATATGTGAATAGTTGGAAGTGGTGCTGATAATACTTTAAGCTGCTTTGATTTCAGGAAAGGGTAGACATCTGAGGAATGCTCTCTTCTAAGTTTCTTTCCTGGACATTTTTCTTCTGGCTACTTCTAGGAGGAGACAGAATGATAGAAACCATTTTCTTTTTCTTTTTTTAAACGGATGTCATTCTCTACAGAACCTCCAGAACAGCAGGGTAAGGAAGGAGCAGGAAGGAAAAAGTATCCAGGGATAATTAGTCATCAAAATAGATGATGACATCTCCAACTAGAGAGCAGAAACATTTAAGCAAGAGGTTATGAAAAGGATTTTTAAAAAATGGAAAAATGGAAATTTTTTCCTAGAAATTTTCCTGGAAATCACTGTGAAAGATCCATGAAGGGCAATGCAGAATTTGATCTTGAGTTAGAGTTAAGTTGTAAGGAGGGATATGTACGTTGAAAGCTGAAAGCTTCCTCAGAATTTTCCAGTGGGAAGTAGTACCTCTCCATCATTTTCAGTTTTTCAGGCTTAAAATGAACGGCGGCTCCAAACAGTTTCGTCAAGGAATCCTTAACGGTACATCAGTCACTAAAATTCTACCACACAAGTACAGCAATACATTATTTCACATTGGAAAACAAAAGCAAGCCATCTGGGAGAAGACTCCTTCCCATGTTCTGCTTAAGTGTAGTTTCAAAAGCCAAGATATTTAGCTTGCTCATTTAGCAGGTATTTATTGAGCACCTACTTCATCCCATTCTCTTTGCTGGGAGTGGGAGGAATTTATAACAATGGAATTTATAGTCCATTGCTCCCAGCATCAATAAGACAACAGTTAGATGGGATTCCTCAAACAATTACGCTCTGAAAATAGAAAAGTAATGTCTGAAACTAATTATAACAGTAGTAAGAATAATAGCTATCATTTCCTAAGCATATTCTCTGGGCCAGGAACTTTAAGTGCTTTATTTGTATCAACTCATTTAATCCTCATAGCAACTTTATGAGGTATATTGCATCATTGCTCTTACTTTACAGAGGAAGAACCTGAGGCACAGAGAGCCTATGTGATTTGTACTGGAGTAGCAAAAGAAGGAAAAGATGGAGGTGGTACCGGACCCCCCCCCCCATTGTCTGGCCTCTGGGCCTATCCACATACCACTCAGCCATGCTGTGAGTGATCCTGGTGTGCTCAGACCAAACAGGCTGTATAATGACCAGGTGGGAGCACACAATGAGAGGCCATTGACAGATTGAGAGTGATTAATACTGTAGGCCTTGGGAAAATTGTATTAGAGAATGTTTACTCTGAAGAAGGTAAAATTAAATTGTTTTCAAGTATTTGTGGGACTTTCATGAAAAAAGAAAGTGTAATTATTTAATTTTTGCTTCTGAAGACAGACTTGGGACAACTAAGTAGACTGATACCAAGAATGAACATAATTAGGAGCAGTGACTATCTGGTTTGTTCACTGCCTTTCATATAGTAGGTGATCAATAAACAATGGCTTAATGTATGTGTGGTAGATTGAATCATGTACTTCAACAACAACAGCAAAATTTTTCTTAATCTTAATTCACATTCTCTTGAATATTAACTAATTTGTAAATAGGTGTTTTGAAGACGTGTTATCAGCTAAGGTGTGGACTCATTTGTGAATAGGATCTTCTAAGATCCCATTTAGGTGTGCCCAAACTGAAGTAGGGTCGGTCTTAGTCCATATGACTGAAGGCCTTATTAAGAGAGGAAATCAGCAGAAACCAGAAGAGCAGATTCATGGAAAGAGAGATCTCCATGTGGTGGGAGGCGGAGATGCACACCAACGAACCCCAAAGATTGCCATAAGCCAGCACCAGAATGCTACTGACTGTGGGGGGAAAGCTTGGGCTTGCCCATGCCTTGATTCTGGACCTCTAGCTTCTGAAGCAGTGAGCCAATAAATTCCTGCTCCTAAGCCAACTCATTGTGTGGTATTTGTCATAGCAGCCATGGCAAACTAAAGCAATATAAATTAATCAATAAATGAGGGAGAGGTTTGCAATACTCTTACCTGTCCAACGAAAGAACCAACTCTCCAACAAAATGAGTTCCCAGGTATGAAAGTGTTCTAGAAGAGGTTCGATGGTTTTCTAAGTTAATTGGGGAGAGAATATCTGCCTTTTTTACTCTAATTTTAGGCTTTCTTTAGGCTTGCTTTGAAAAAAAAAAAATCCTACATCTCCAAATGCAAAACAAATATCATGAGGAAAAGCAGAAGTTTAAAAAAGTCAAGTGGAACTCCATTACCAATTGATAAGGACAAGCTCAGGACTTGGGCCACAAAGTGAAGTATGGAAACTTCTGTCCTTTCCTCTTCTTATGGGTTGGGCCATGAAGAATTAAGAAGAGAGGAAGGGTGGAAATGGGTGAGGGAGTAAGGAGGATAAAAGGAACTATTTCTTACTAAGTTGTTAAGGGAAAACAAACAGACCCTGATTATTAGAGTAAAGGCTTAAGTATGGAATATTTTGATAAGATATAAAGCAAACTGTGGGGTGTGATGCTTAGACAAGCCAGGCATATTTTAAAGGGAGTTAGATTTACTCAAGTCCGGAAGAAAATTTGCATCTAACTATGTATTCAATTGCCACTTTTTGTATTTCAATTTTCTTTAAATTTTACTTTAACTTTATTTTACAAATATAGTTATGCAATCAGAGAATGCTAATTTAATAAGCAATCTAGCTGTTTGGACATGTTGTTTTCTGGGTGCTGAGTGGGTGGGAGGAAGAGAAGTGGGGGAGTCGATTCAGAATCAGATCTTCCCTCCACCCTCCTTCACCTCTTCCAAATGTTCATTCAAGTCCTAACTCTTGATTGCTTCTGCTTAAATTAAGTTATGGTCTGTGGCTTTGGCATTAGATCCATGCATTCACTTTCTAAAAAAAAAAAAAAAAAATTACTGGGAAAGGCCATACTTCAGAGAATACATTTTGGTACACTTTAGAAATGGCATAACTTAACTACTTATTCTTTCTCCATATGGCCTCTTTATCCTCACAGCCAGGCCCTGCTCTGACAAGTGAAGGAGGTTCCTCTTTACCCATAAGACATCCTGAACTATGAATAGTCTGGCATCAGGCCTTTGAAAAAAATCACAGTGCTCTGGAGAAAAACCAAAGAAACCAGGAAAGCTTGGGACTGCAAAGAAGGGCAAAATCTGCAAGGTGTGCTATCAGACCTCAATAAACCTTGTCTCACGTGACAATGAACGACACTAGAAAAATGAAAAGCAAAACTTTCAAATACGCTATTCTCAGAAATACAATTTTACTGCATGTGTGTCCAGCCCTGCTCTTTTATAATATCATTATAATATATAGGTTTATATAATATGATTTATTATAAGTTTTCAGGGACTAGGAATTCTAACATTTTTACCAGTTTCAAAGTCCTAGATCAGTCCTTCAACAAATATGTGTGAAAAAAATTAAAAAGTCTTCATTTAATTTGAGCTTTATGCAAAAGGCTGTATTAAGACCCAGATCTATTAGGAAATTAAAGTATTTTCTTTCTTATACAGTTTACAGTCTTATGCGGCTATCAAGATGGTACATAGAAAACAGACCAATAATAATAAAAGACTTAAACATTAGGATATATCAACATCACTGGCCAAAGAAGGCAACCATCCATTATGACTAACTAAAATGCATGCTATAAACATTAACACTAAGAGAGGGTCATTCTAATCCAAGTTAAAGACAGCTTCAGAGAGAAAGTGGGATTTCAGCTGAACCTGAGGAGATGGCCAGGATATGGATGATGGAATGAGATGGAGGGCTTTCCAAAGACAGGGAATGCCCTCAAGGAGGGGAAGTCTAAAGTCTTTCCTGCAGACATCAGACTGAAAGGACATGTTTGGTGGGTTAAGGGATAAAGGTAGTTAAGGCTGGTGGTGGCAGTCTGCAGGCACTTGCGGACATGCTTAAAACTCAAGCTAAGGAGGCTTCATATTAAACAATGGGGAGTCAGTAAGTGCGTTCTGGCTGTTTTTTCCTTTATTAGGAAGTAACCTGACAATGCGACATTGTAGAGGACACTATCAACTGCAGATAGAAGTAAACTCTTATTTTTCACACACAGGATGCTTCGTAAAATACATGTTAAAAGTTTAACCTGAAAAATAAAATGTACTTGATTGTGTTTCCAAATTTCCACATCCAAATTTTCAAGCTCTTCTGTAGAGAATAGTAGCATTTGATGGGGGAGGGGAGGTTGAAATAGAATGTACTGATTGGACGAGTTTTGAAAAATCTTTTATGCTATGACATTAAGTGACTTCAAGATCATTCCTACTGACATTTCCACAGGCTATTAATTTAAATAATATTTTAATCAAGCTTACTCTGTTGCTTCATGATGGGAAGATAACAAGATCATTAATAGAAAACAACGAAGCTTTAAATCTCTACCATTTTGCCGAAATGTGCTCATGCAGTTAAACAAAACCACATCTCTCTGGTCAACTCAAAGACAGATAACTTTAAAAGGCCACTTCTTTTCAAAATTACCTTCTGATGAACAACAGCAACAACAAAATCCAGAAAAAGTTTCTTGAAGGATGTTTCCACTACCTTAGGTAGAATGGTGTGAAAGTTGAAAAGGGAGTATCAGTTAAGAAGTAAAATTCACCTACAATGATCAATAATTTAGAGACAAAACTGATCTCATTTAAAAGAAAGACTGTGTACATATAGAGGGGAATAATCTGAGCTGAAAGTCCTCTCTCCTTGGAAGGCTGTTTGTTTTATTGTGTTTTCCATGTACTAACATGTTTGAAGAGATGAATTTGATCTAAATTTCCTCCTTCAATATAAGCACTGTAATATATTTTCCAGATTTTGAAGTTTAAAGGAATTATAGAATTATTTTCATGGCCTCAAGTTTTAAGCACTTGATGCAGAAGTAAAGGGAAAAAACACAGCCAAATATGTTTATAAAACTACATATTGAAAAACAAATTGCAAACCACTGATCAAAAGCAAATGATCAAATTAATTTTCATCAAATAAAAAGAGAAAGGAGCTTTACTATATGCTTACCTGACCTAGGGACATTCAATGGACATTATTTATTTTAATCTTTAGCACAACCTATTTAATTGGATGAGGAGTACTTGGCTCTGAGAACATAAATAATGTTCCTATTCTTGCCCAATTAGAAAAAACGAAGTTGTCTCTATATCCCAGATGAGCTGGGTTCCAAAGGTGTCTTTCCTTTGTGATGCTGTTTGGTCTACATATAGTATTATTATTATTATTATTATTATTATTATTATTATTATTACACATCTTTTTTCAAACTATTTCCTCTCTCTCTCTTCGATGTCCCCTTCTTTGTGAACTGGCCCCTTATTGTCCCTGTGGGAATTCATGTTCCTTGATTTGGATAATTTACCAAACAAGCTTCGTTGAGTTCTAAAACTCATTTTAAAAAATCATAATAAAAAGCTCCTCTACAGTAAAAAATGTTATAGTTAAAGTTCTGAAATAAATCTTGACTTATGAAAAGGTCCGAGCACAGGGTGAAAAACGCTTATGTGCGGATTTCAGGGCCTTCCTTGACTTCACGGTGGCTTTGTTTCTGTCCTCACCAGCCCACAACTGTGGAATACCAACAACTGTATTTGCCAAAAGCATTTCCTGGCTCACCCAACAAAACATTTTTCTTATGAAATGGACTCATGATGGCTGCTCAGGACTCTCATGAGAATCTTTACATCCTCTTTGCACGGCAGTGTGCCAGGGAGAGCCACTCATTGACTGCTCTTCATCTAAGTCCCTCTATTAAAAGATCTGGCTTCAGAGGGTCATCCCAGAAAG
>PVKH010045691.1:0-10471 GCA_004027955.1 Chaetophractus vellerosus
CCACCTCAGTTCCCTGGTCTGCTGTGTCTCTTATTATCTCTCCTCTGTGTCTCTTTTTTGTTCATCATCTTGCTGCACCAGCTCTCTGTGCAAGCCAGCACTCCTGTGTGGGCCAGCACTCTGCCTGGGCCAGCTTGCTACATGGGCCAGCTTGCCTTTCACCAGGAGGCCTGGGGAATCGAACCCTGGACCTCCTATATGGTAGATGGGAGCCCAATTGCTTAAGCCACATTTGTTTCCCCGAAATTCCTTTTGGTTTACTATTTTGCTAGGTAGAGGCAGTTCTATTGGCTTCCACTTGGCCTTTCCTGCCATAATAGCACCCATTCCACAAGCCAGGGAGCCGATGTAGGGATTCAGCCAGTTGCTATGTCTATTCCAATTATACATTATGGAACTGGGGAAATAACCATAGAATGGGTCTGGCAACCTACTGTGAGACAGATCTGAGCTAAGACTCCATCAATCACGTGACCTCCAAAAACCCCTACTCTTGACTGGTGGACCACAGTGATGTTTTGGTCTCTTA
Source organism: Chaetophractus vellerosus (assembly GCA_004027955.1). Taxonomy (NCBI): domain Eukaryota; kingdom Metazoa; phylum Chordata; class Mammalia; order Cingulata; family Chlamyphoridae; genus Chaetophractus; species Chaetophractus vellerosus. The sequence goes on from PVKH010045691.1 coordinate 530, forward strand.
GAATTAATGTTACTTCTGAACCAGTGCCTCATAATCCCCAAAATGTCTGACTATTTCCTTTTCCCCAGTTCACAGTTACCCTGGTAAAAGGCCGTATATCTCTTTGGGGATGGCTGGGAGGAAGATTAACAGTATAAATTTTTGCCAGAGTAATAGGTCCTTCCCCAAGGGGACCCAGGCTTCCCCTTGTTCAAGGGGCTTTGGGTCTGTAAAGTATCTCAAGTCTGGGAATTGATTAAGGGGCTGTGACTTTTTGTTTTTGCAATTCTAGTTAGGCTTTTGTTCACTTGGGCTAGAACTCTTCTGCTTATACATATCAAGTAGGAATTTAGTACCCTACCCACCGATTTTACTTCTAGGTACCCCCTGATCTACTAGTCAATACCATAGGTCTGTGTGACTCAGACTCTTCTAATTGCTGCTTTGAATCTGCTTCTCATTGTGGTAGCCGTGCTACCACATGTCTTTGGTGATTAAGTGCTGCCTCTTGGCTTCTGCTGACCTGGGATCCAGTCATCCCCATAGTGTTTAAAGATCCTAGTTCCATGACAGCAGTTCCCACAGTAATATCTGGGAGAAGAGCAACCACAGAGCTCTAAAGGGAAGATGGAGTAAGTCTCATAAATATATTCCTCACAGTCCTGGTAAAAGTTGTGTCTCTGGACATTCCTGGGGTGGGTGGGCAGGTCTTAGATAGTAAATCCATTCTAACATTCTAAACTCTCTAAGCCTTTGGATCCCCTCATCTTCAGTATACCAGGACAATTCTGGCATCTCAACCTCAGGCAGTGTCAGCCATTTTTGGTCCAAGTTTCAGCCAGCCACCCAAACAAACTGTTAGAGTCCTTTCTAACCCTTCGAGCTACAACACTGAATCCAGAATCTCTTCTTAGTGGGCACATATCAATAAATTCAGCCTGATTCAACTTTATATTCCTTCCACCATTATCCCATACCCTTAATATCCATTCCCACACATATTCCCTTGATTTCTGTTTATATAAATTGGAAAACTTATGCAGTTCTTCTGTAGTATACTATACTTCCTCATGGGCCAAACTTTGTATTTCACCTTTGGGGGCTTGTGATTTTAGTCTAGTTATAAGTCTGGAAGAGAAGAGGGGTGGTGGGGGTGGGTAAAGAGAAGCGTTAGAAGTCCCTTGCAAGCCAATTACCTCATAGTATTCTTTTGCAGTTTCATCTGGTGAGATGGGATTAATCTCTTCGGGTGGGAGTTTGATGGCAGACTACTTGGGGCAAGCTGGAGGTTGGGTGGTGCAGCTTGAGGTTGGGTGGTTGTCTCAGGGTGGGGAGGAGGTTGGGTGGCTGTATCCTCAGGGCAGACCATCACAAGTTTATCTGTCAGAGTCTTCCAGCAGAATTTAGGATTTCAATGTTCCCACTGCCTAATCACTAACCCATTTGTCTCCATCCCAATCCCAGGATACCACTACTTTCCAATCAATACCTTCACTTTAACAGCAGACACCCTGCAAGGTTGAGATTTTAGTTTCTGTTGTAACCCTGCTACTCGCACAATGAGACTCTGAGTCTGGTTTTCAGAGATCTCAAGCCTGTGACTGCATGAAACAAGATTTCACACATAGAAACTTTCACACCATTTATGCAGCGTTTAAGTTGCAAATTTGAAGGCTTTAGCTCATCTCTCTCTTTTGTAACTGTATCCAGTGTATTTAGGAACAACCAGCCAACATCACTGTACCTTTTAACACCACAAAACACTGTTAATGTGTTAAAAACACTCACCCAGAGCCTTGCTTCTTATAAGCATGGAAGTAGTCATACCCAGTGGTGATATTTCGCATTTCTCTTTTGCCAACCCACACCATGGACTGTGAGTGGCCTCTTGATTATTGAAAACAGAGTCTTTAGTGCCCTTGAATCTAATCAGAGTAGAGAGCCAATTACAAAAATTCCAGAACCAATTCAGAAATCCCAGTTTTAAGATTCTGTTTCTCAAGAACCATTCCCGTTACCAAGCTGTATTAGTCAGCATTCTCTAGGAAAATAGAGCCGACAGAAGATGACTGTAAATAGCATGCAATTTTATAAAATAGTTTCACACAACTGTGGGAATGCACAAGTCCAAATTCCATAGGGCAGGCTGCAAGCCAGGGGCTCTCATTAAAGTCCTCCATGAGTTCCCCAGGAGATACTGTCTGTCTGAGGTGGAGATGGGAATTCTCTCTGAATGCTGAAATCACTTCTCCTTTTTAAGACCTTCAACTGATTGGATGAGGCGTCACTCATTGGTGATGGCAGTCTCCTCAGTTGATTGTAGATGTAACCAGCCATCTATGCAATCAACTCACTGATGATTAAAGTCCATAAGTGCCCTTATATTACAGCTAGCCCAGTGCTTGCTTGACCAAACAACTGGGCTGAGTTGACACATTAGCCTAACCATCACAAATGTTTTCATTGTAAAGTGAAGAAGAAATAAAAGGGAAATAAGTCCTAAGTCTTGTGTATTTCCATCTACAAGTACTCGGGCAGTCTACACCAAAAGACATGATGATGCCTTCAATTGCTCCTGTATGACCATTCCCGAGCATGACAGCTACAGACACCCATGTCATAGGCAGAGTGGCCAAGTGTAACATGCTTTTCTGAAATGGTGAACAACTCCTGGTCAATTCCAAACTAAGTACAAGACAGTATTTCCTCAATGGTAGTTCTATTCCTGGAAAAGTCAATGTGTGTTAAAACCATGAAAGAGGACTTTGGTGTTTTTGTGTAAAAAGGAGCTGTGTTCTAGGCTTAGATGATCAGATTGCTTGTTGCATGAATATCTGGTGAGATAGTCAACAGTTAGCATAGGGCTGACCCACCCTTGCAGTGCATTGGCCATCCCTGGCTCCTGCCACTAAAAGAAACAGTGGCTTCCAATCAGTGTGACCACCAGAAATGTCCCCACTGTTTTCCAGTATACCCCGGAGATGGAACCCCCACCCTAGAGAGCCTCTGGCTGCAGTGATGTATGAGAGGCCCCGGCCCTGGTAGGCTGGGGTTGCAGACTGCAGCACTGGCTGTAGGTCTTCTGGGGGAGAACAGGAAGCCCCGTGGAGAGGGAGAGAGGTTCCTGGGAACCAGGTGGTTTCAGATGCGGGAGGTGGGGTTGATTTTTCAGAAGCCAGAGCAACCTCTGTGGTGCCCCAGTAGGCTTTGCCAGCCATTCTGGCCACACTGTGGAACAAATAATCTTTTCCAGAGTCCAGAAACCTGTGAGTCTCTCTGAGAGATGATGAACCATTCCCGCTGCCTGCCTTGTGCCCCATCTCATGACAACGTCCTTTCCCCGAGAGCTGAGTTGCCTACCCTCCAGACGGTGGCATTTTCTCAGCGAGAACCACTGATCTTCCAGAGAGAATGGAGGTGGAGCTGGGATTTTCAGGTGTTGGCACTTCCTCCCCACCTGCCTGGATCTGGGCATGCCCCCGCATTGCTGTCATGCTTTATTTCTTGTGTTTTTTTGAGCAGTTTGGGGAATAGTTCATCTGTTAGGGGAAAAAAACAGCTTGGGCATAGGAATCGACTAATTAGCTTGATTTAAGCGGGGAGAGATTTTTTTAAAAAGGCCAAACATGAAATAAATAAATGCCTGACGTAAACATTTACGGTCTTGTGTTTACTGAAAAAACACAGATGGAATATGTTTGTCTTTGAGAAGTTTTTACAGATTTCAACAGCCATTTCCTCTGGATTTCTTGTCATCCCATCACTTTCCTAGCTGCTTTGTGCTTGGATAAAAGCAGTTTTTGGTCACCATCACTATTGCTTTTGCTCCCTGATGATCTGGTGAAGCAGAGGCTCAGGTGGAGCTCCAGAGCATAATAGTAAATGTCAGGGCTCAGGGCAGAGAATCATGGCACTTTACTACCTCAGAATCAGAGACTCTCCTTATGTCTGATGTATGGAATCATAGAATCTTAGAATGATAGGTAATTTATTTATTTTTATTTTTTTAAGATTTATTATTTATTTATATATCCCCCCCCTTGCTGCTTGTTCTTGCTGTGTTCATTTGCTTTGCGTTCTTCTGTGTCTGCTTGTCTCTCCCTGCTGTGGCATCCCACCGAGTCAGCTCACCATGTGGCGGCTTGCCTGCTTCACGGCGGCTTGCCTGCTCGAGGAGGCCCCGGGAACCAAACCCGGGGCCTCCCATGTGGTAAACCAGAGCCCTACCAATTGAGCCACAGCTGGTTCCCATGATAACTAATTTAAATGCTTTGTTTTATAACATTGCATGATCTCAGAAAGAGACAATTGTGGCATTTCGGAATCCCTGAGGTATGGAAATTTCAAATCATGAATGTTGGAAATCATGGTGGCTTAGCATGATGAAACATAGACTCTGGGAATTTTAAGGGATTTCCCCCAGCCCCAGGAGAGGCTTCTGTGCACTAAAGACACTCGGTGTTCCTTTCTCCCAGCTTCCTGGATCCCCAGCTTTGCCCCCTGTGCCGTACTCCACCCAGAGTCTCCCCTGGGGTGGGCCCTTAGGAGTCGTTTACACCTGGCCTCAGGTGGCCTTTCACAGGAAGGAGCTGGGAGGCACGGCGGTGGCAGTGGGGCAGTGCAATGCGATGGGAGGGCCGAGAGGGCAGAGGTCGCTGCAGACACTCCTCCTGCTCGGCTGATCAGACCACCGGAGCGAGCAGGAGCCCTGGGCCCTGAGGAGGCCTTGGGTAGCACGTCCCTCCTGTCAATGCCTCACGTCATGGAAACGTCCCAGCTCCTTTACGGCTGTGCTCATCTGTGATACCCCAAGAGGAAGGGCACCCAGGGGTACCTCGGGCCAGCACACGAGCTTGTGGTGAGCTGGGAGGGATGGGAGCCTTGGCACAGAGTATCCTGGACGATGGTCAGTGCCAAAGCAGGGGCGGCAGTCTCGTCCAACTCAGTCTTCGGTTTATTCTCAAAGATTGTGGTTTTTTTCACATGGTGTTTTCATTATAAAAACAATATGAAATGTTTTAAAATATGGAATATAAAGATTTTTAAAAATTATTTTTAAATTTGCCTGCAGCACAATTCACTTTTTTTTTTCTTTTTGGTAAACAGTTCTGAGAGTTTTAACAAATATATTGGGTCAAGCAACCACCACCATAATCAGATTAGAGTATGATTCCCTCACCCCAAGAAAGGAACATAGAGTTTTGTTTTTGGTTTTTTTTTTTTAATTACTCCTATTCTTAAAACCACCACTCTCACTTCATCCACTCTTTTTTCTTCTAAAGTCTACTTCAACACAAAACTCAGACATCATTCCATGCTGTAAATCAAGTCTGGTTGCTTCCTACTCTCACCCTCCAATGCCTTCCTGCCCACACCCAAATAAACCACAGCGTCCTTTCTGTGATCTCAAGAGCCGGTAGGTCAGGCCCTGCTTCCTCTGTGGCCCTACCGCCCACCTTTCTCACCCTTGCTTACTAGGCTTAGGTCACATCTGCCTTCTTACCTTCCTACCCTCGACAACACTCCTGCCTCAGGGCCTTTGTACTTGCTGTTCCCTCTGCTGGAATGCTCTTCCCCTGGGGTCCATCTGGCTCCTTCCGTCCCTTCATTCAGGCCTCTGCTGAAATGCCACCTCCTTAGAGAAACCTTCCCTGACAGGCCCCATCTCCCTTCACTTTTTTAGCTTCATCTTTTGACTTTTTTTTTAATGAGAGAAGTTGTAGGTTTATGGAAAAATCATGCTTAAAATATAGAGTTCCCATATACCACCCTATTAATACCTTGCATTAGTGTGGTATATTTGTTACAATTGATAAAAGAACGTTTTTATAATTGTACTATTAACTATAGTCCATCATGTACAACTGTTTGTGTTGTACAGTTCTATGGGTTTTAATTTTTTTTATTCTAGTAACATATATACAACCTAAAATTTCTCCCTTTTAACCACATTCACATATATAGTTCAGTGCTGTTAATTACATTCACCATGTGCTACCATCATCTTACTCTATTTTAATTCACAGCATTTATAACTACCTGATATTATAGTATAGAATTATTTGTTTACTTTTGAAATTGTCTTCTCCGCTACCAAGAATGTAGACTCCATGAGAGCAAAGATTTTCCTATCTTGGTCGTCACAGCATTCCTGGAGCCTGGAATTGTACTGGCACAGAGTGGGCATTCAATACCCATGTGTTAAGTGAAGGAAAGAATTAACATTTGATGGATCAATTTTTCCATTCTTTTTACCATGCAAGTTATTTTTATTATGTATAGATTTTTTAAAAATTACCGATGTAAGTTTACAGAAAACTTTTGCAGAAAATACAGCATTCCCATATACCCTCCCCTCACACAGTTTTCACTATTATTAACACATTGTATTAGTGTGGTACCTTTGTTTAAATTGATGAAAGAATATATTAACTATAGTCCATAGTTTACAATAGGGTTCACTGTTTGTGTTGAACAATCCTACTTAAAATTTTTTTTATGTTCTAGTAACATATATACAACCTAAAATCTCTTTTATCCACATTCAAATATATAATTCACTAGTGTTAGTTACATTCACAATGCTGTGCTACCATCACTACCATTGATTGCCAACATGTTTCCATCTCCCCAACCAGAAATATACCAATGAAGAGTTAAACCCCCATTCCCTACTCCCATCTCAGCCCCAGGGTAAACTGTATTCTAGTTTCTAATTCTATGAATATGCTTATTCTAATTTATTTCCTATCAGTGAAATCATACAGTATTTGTTCTTTTGTGTCTGGCTTTTTTCAGTGAACATGATGTCTTCAAGATTTGTCTATGTTGTCGCTTGTATCAGAACTTTCTTCGTTTTTATGTCTGAATTTATTTCATTGCATGTATATAGCACATTTTGTTTATCCATTCATCTGTTGATGGGTACTTGGGTTGCTTCCATCTTTTGGCAATTTTGAATAATGCCACTAGGAGCATCAGTATACAAATACCTGTTTGAGTCCCAGCTTCCAATTCTTTTAGGAATACACTTAGAGGTGGGATTGTCAGGTCATATGCTAATTCTCTACTTTCTGAGGAACCAGCAAATTGTTTACCACGGCAGCTGGGCCATTTTACATTCCCACCAACAATGAATGTGTGTTTCTGTTTCACCACATCTTTTCCAATATTTATTTTCCAATTAAAAAGAAATTGTAGCCATTCTAAGGGGTGATATGGTATCTCATTGTGGTTTTGATTGCATTTCCCTAATGGCTAATGATGTTGAACATTGTTTTATGTGCTTTTTGTCCAGTTGTATATTTCTTTTGGGGAAATACCTATTTAAGTCTTTTGTCCATTTTGGTTTGTCTTTTTGTTGTTGCAGTTGATTGTTGTAAAATTTCTTTATGTTTTCTGGATATGAAATCCTTATCAGATATGTGGTGCCAAATATTTTCTCCAATTTTTTTTTTGTCTACCAGAAATGCACTTTCTTTTTTTTTTTTAAACTTTAGATTACATAAATGTTACATAAAAAATATAGGAGATCCCATATGCCCCACACCCTTCCCTTCCCACACCTTCCCACATTAACAACATCCTTCATTAGTGTGGTACATTTGTTGCAATTGGTGAACACATATTGAAGCATTGCCACTAACCGTGGATTATAGTTTATATTATAATTTACATTCTGTCCTGCACAATTTTGTAAGTTATGGCAAAATATATAATGGCCTGAATCTAGCATTGCAATGTCATGCAGGACAATTCCAATGTCCCAAAAATGCCCCCATATTACACCTATTTTTCGCTGTCCCTCCCCTTAGAGACTCTGATGGCCACTGCCTTTCTATCAATGATACAGGTTCTTCCATTGCTAGAATAACAATAAATATATAGTAGAATAATAGTAAGTCTACTTTAGTCCATTGTTCATTCCCCAATCCTGAGGATTCCGGGATGGTGATGCCCACTTTGCCTCTAATTGAGAGGGGGCTTCGATCCCATGGGGCAGATGGATGGAACTGTATTGCTTGCAGTTGCGGACTCTGTTCCTGGGGATAGGTGTTGTCCATCATCATCACCTTGTTGGTTGTCCTGGGTGAGTCCAATGAACTGGAGAGTAGGTGTTACAACTCTGCTGAGATTCAGGGCCCAACTGGCACGTGGATGGACCAAAGATTTAAGTCTCTTGGACATACATCTATCAAGTATATTACTAACTATATTTTCAAATAGAAGGGGCAGAAGAGCCATGTGTAGGGAAACCACAGATGAGTCCAATGCTGTCACACTAGGGAGCATAAATTCCCAGGTTAGGCCCACTGGCAGTGTCTGCCCTGCCTATAGTGTCTTGATGTCTCTAGAGCCCTCAGGAGCCTCACTATTTGAAGCATTATTTACTGTGTCGGTCAATGAGATCCTGCTGAGACGTGCATAAGTGTAACCTCTGGAATGACCTCCTGACTCACTTTGAAATCTCTTAGCTATAAAAACTCATTTGTATTTACCATTTCCCCCTTGTGGTCAAGGTCTTTTTCCAGGTGCATTGTTAGTTGGCACTTGGTAATAATCCCTCAGTGCCAGGGAGGGTCATCCCTGGGAATCATGTACCATGCCAGGGGGAAGGTAGTGTGTTTATGTGCTGAGTTTGGCCACATTTGAGCAACAAGGAGGCCCTCAGGAGGTAACTCTTAGGCAATGTATAATACTAGGCAAAGTTTCAGTTTCTAAAGAGAAGTTTCATAGGTACAATCATCAATATCAAGGGCATGGCACAATGGTCCATCCTCCTTCACTAGGCACCGCCCCTGTACTTGCGGGATTCTTGCTGTCCCACTAGAGGATGTGGCAGAACTCCCCAGAATGGGAATTCAATATTCTTTAGGTTATTGTGTGGATCTCCACCCACCGTGACAATGCCCCATGAACACTTGAGCAAATTCATATGTCTTAGAAGCATGTCCCAGATGAACCCCCTCCCATGTATCCCCCCATCACTGACACCCTGCACCAGTGATCCTCCCCTACCACAGCTGTGACCCTTCTGTGATCCAAAACCTCTCCAAAGATGAAGCCAAGAAAATAACCAAATAAAAATAAGAAAATGAAATAATAATGTTAGTTTTTAAAACATATAAAATAAAAACATTTAAAAAAATTTTTAAATAATAAAAATAATTTTATACATTATATCTTTTATCACTGTAAGATCAATGAAATTTTCTTCCTTATATTCCCTCAGTGTCTTATTATTTTTTTTTTTAATTTTATCTTCAAGGAAGCTTTAGGTTACAGAAAAGTCACATATAGAATATAGGGGATTCCCTTATACCCAAAGCCCTCCCCCTTTTCCCCTCTCCCCTATTAATAACATTTTACATGCGGATGGTACATTTGTTACAATTGATGTACAAATATTGAAGCATTGCTACTAACCATGGTCAATGGTTTACATTATGATTTATATTTTGGACGATATACTTTTATAAATTTTGATGAATTTTAAATTGGCCTGTATCCATTATTGCAAAATCATGCAGAACAATTCCAATGCCCCCAAAATGCCCTATATTCCATCTATTCTATTCTTCCCTCCCTCTCCCCTCAGGACCTATGGTAACCACTAAGTCACTTTTTGAAGAATAAGATTCATAATTGCAATAATATTGAGGGCTTGATATACTGGTCTGTTTTCTTTTTTTAAGCACTGCCTATGTTCTCGAGAGACTCTTGCCCTTCTATTTGAGAACATAGCAGGACTCACCAGGATGGGTGTTTAATATTTTCTTGTTTATTGTGTGGTTCTTCACCCACTGATATAATACACTATGACAAAAGGAACACTTACATGTTCCATAAAATACCACCCCAGGTGTGCACTGTCCTGTGTACCCTTCCCCCACATCCAACACCCTACACTAGTAATCCCCACCTGCCATATTTGCCAAAAGAACATTCTTGACATTGTAGGTT
>PVKH010045692.1:0-10476 GCA_004027955.1 Chaetophractus vellerosus
ATCAAATATAGGTTTGAATAGAAGAGACCAATGGACCATGAGCAGTGAAGACATATTTCTGTCAGTCTCTGTCACTCTCAGGAGCAAGGGTTCCAAATTAGGGCCCGCTAGTAAGGCACCAAACTCTGGGGCTATCTTCCCTGATATAGGACCTGGATATCTCCAAAGCCCTCAGAAGGCCTTCTCTTTGGGGTGATATCCAAATTGGAAGTCTAGGAGGTCCTACTGAGGTGTGCATAAGTGTTACCTCTGGGTTGACCTCCTGACTCACTTTGAAGTCTCTTAGCCCTATGAACTCATTTGTTTTTACCATTTCTCCTTTTTATTCGGAGTCTTTTTCCAGTCATTCTGCCCGTTGGCATTTGTTAGTAATCCTTCGTTGCCAGGGAGACTCATCCCTGGGAGTCATGTCCCATGCTGGGAGGAAGGTAATGCATTCATATGCTGAGTTTGGTTTAGAGAGAGGCCACATTTGAGCAACAAGGAGGTTCTCAAGAGGCAACTCTTAGGCACCCCTTAACACTAGGCTATTTCGATTTCAACAGCAATGAGAAGATTCTGGCCCCTGTGCTTTCTTTCATTACCTTAATTTATTGTCAATCTCCTACTCCACCAAAGCATGAAGGAAAAAAAGATAAACAAAGTGTAATCACAAGAAAAAGAAGTCTGACTAATCTTAATTTATTTCCATAATCTGGCAGCTTCAAAACTGAAGTAACTACAGAATCCTTCCTAGCTCATCACACTCCTCGTGGCTTAATGCTGAAACCTTTCCAACTCACTTTGTAACCCTGCAGGACTTCACCCTGTGAAGATTTCTGAGTGCTGTTTCCCCCATGCTCCCCTTCTGCCTGTCTTCTTTTCATCATTCTTCCTTTTTCTTTTCATTCTTATAGGAAATATTTATTTTCTTAGCCTCACTATTTTCATCAAAAACATAAGAGGTTGTCAACAATGAGTACGCTAAGCAGAAATAAGAGTCTTTAAAACTCTATAGAGGTGTTAGAATCAGGTGCTATTTTAAATATTTTCTATGTATTATCTCATTTAATCTTCACACAAACCATCTGATATGAGAACTATTGTTATCCTCAGTTTGTATATGGAACATCTGTTGCCCAGATAGGTTTAGTGACCTCCAATGTCACATGATTAGTAAGTAAGAGAGCAAACAGTTGAATTCAAGTAAATCAGATTTAAAAGCTGTGACCCTAACCCCTTATGGCATACTGTGTCCTTGAAGCAAAAGTCTATCAAAGGTGCAGACGAACAATAGTGGGTGTAAAAATTAAAAGTGAAAATAATATTATTTGAGATAGGAATACTCTATATTGATAAATTCTATCAGATATTAATATCTCAAATTGTATCCATGGAAAGAGCATAATATTGAACACTTAGCAAATGCTGAAGAATTCTTCACATGAGTTTTCTCCCTATTCAACCTTGTTTATGAGAACAAACATAATATAAAGTGTGTGAATAAAATACTGGCTAATTAATAACTGAAGACTCCATGATTTAATTTAAGCCAAAGTTGGTTTAGAAATATCTAAAATATAAGAAGAATAGCAATTGATTATTTTCTAATATAAAATGCTCCTCAGCCAGGTTTTATCGGGTCCTTGGAATCTGTCATCTTAAGTTAAATTTGTGAGGGACCTTAGTACCTTGGTTGTGATTAACACACATTCTTTGGATTTCAGACTTGCAGGAGTAAGGTTAATAGTCTGTCCTCAAAGCTGAGATAATTCACCTGTGTTCTTACTGTAGCAGCAGGACACCCATCTTTGCATGTCTGATTCTGTAGGAAATCTAAGCACTTCTTCACATAGCAGATTTCCGTTGCCCTTGAACCTTGGTACATGCTTGAAACATAGCATCCTGTGCTAAAGAACAAGGTAGAGGTGATTATGGCATGAATTTTAAATTCTATTATCCTCATCAAAATCTTTGATCATACACAAAAAATGATGCTACTTTGTAAAGCATTCATGTATGTACAGGTTGTTTGGGGAATTTTGTTTGTTTTTTGTTTGTTTTGTTTCAAAGGTCAGTTATCATGTAAGTAATGGAAGTTTTTTATGGAAATAAGGGACACAAAAAACAAGGAGTAGCATTGCTCTGAGCCGACATTGAACACAGAATATCATATGGAAACTGGAATCATATGATATAATATGGAGGACTGAATAATCTTGTTATTGACACACTGGAGGAGATCATTTGTCTTCATCCTGCTGCTTCATCATAAACTTGAGTCAATGCTTCACTCTCTGTACCTCTCTTTGCATTTATTCCCCCTTTAGTTATGGAAATATTGATTATCTTTATTTCATGCTTTCTATATCTCCAAGACAATCTAATTGATGTGCTAGATATCATTGTCTCTGAAGGGGTAAGAATATAAGGCTTTGGGCCATAGGACAAATTATAGCTTGGATGTCTTTATATCAGGTGCACTTCCATGGTACAGTTACCATATGGATAGGGCAGTTGCAATCTATGGTTAAGCATGCTGATGGACAATACCAGGGCTATTGCCTTTAGATAGGGTCTATAGACAGGGCCCAATTGCTGTAAACTTGGGAGATGCCATGTTTGGTTTGACCAACTCATTGACTGTGATGAATCGATCCTTGAGTTGGGCCTGACAGAATCAGTTAATTAAACATTGCATTTTGCATTTTATTAATCAAATTTGCTCCTTAAGTGATATGGATTGTTTACTATTGACCATTTAAATTTGGAAATCAATACAACAAAATTATTTTGATTTTCCCAAGACCAATAAATTTATCTTCTTCTATTAGACAAATTAGTAAATGAGAAAATTTGCACCTTGAGGTCATTCTTCTTTCTGATAGCAAATCTGTTCTGTTGATGCAAAGGAAGGTCATGTCTCTAGTTAATTGAAATATATATTAACTTATTTAGGCATAAGCTAAAGTATAAAGAAGGTCGACACAAAGCCCTCTTATATGCTACTTGAGACAAAATTGTGGTCTCTTAGTGCTTGCTTACCTGCTCTGATTCTGTCAGAGAAATGCATTGCTTTGATGAAGTCATTTATTTATTATAGCTTGGGATGTTGAACTTGTGCATCTCATTCCAGTGGTGATTTCTACCAAAGACTTATAAACTACTGATTGCTTAGTGAGTGCTATACATTGAATAGCATTCAAGGAATAAAACTCTTTGAGAGAGAAACTTAACACATTTCTGCTTATGTATTCTGAATCGTGCAGTAAATATTCCTTTGCTAAAATCACCAAGTTATTTTCTCACTTTTTCTTATGTTTCTGAGTAGTTGTTATTGAATAAAGAACTAGATAACCCATTGCTTACTCAGAGAAGAAGCAGTATAAAAGTACTAGAGATAAAAAAATATATTTTACATATTTTACATATCAGCTATAATGCCACCCTGCTTGAGGTGAGCTCCACTTAATGACTTAATTCCAAAGAATAGAGTAAGGAAAGGAGTAAAAATGACTTTACAGTGGAGAAATGCAAACAGTAGTTTGGCCAAGTAATCAAGGTTAACACTGTCAATGATAAGTCCTGTTGATAACATCTACACCTGATAGAATGTGACAAGAAGGTCATTTCATCTCTGATCTATTCATCCCTAATTCAGGTAAGATGTTACCAATAGGAGAAACTGAGTGAAAGGTGTAGGGGAATTCTCTGTGCTATTGTTGAAACTTTTATTTGTTTGCTTTTGTTTTTTTAAGTATGTAGGGAAGAGGGAGGGGTCGAGGGGAGGAAAGAAGGTCCGGGGAAGGAGGGAGGGATGCTGAGCAGTAGCCAACTTAAGCTTTCTTTTTATAAAGTCAATGTTATTGAAATGTATTCATAAACCACACAACCCATCTACAGTATACAATCAATGGCATTTGGTATAATTACAGAGTTGTGCATTCATCGCTTCAATCAATTATCTTTGTAACTTCTTTATAAATCTAAAACAACAGCAACTTAAAATGTTTATTAACATCAATTTGAGGAAATATAAACAGCTTAGACATGCTGCTTATAGACCATAATACCCTATTTTTGCCCTCTTAACTCTCTAACTTCAGTATTTCAGTCATAAAAACAAAATAGAGCCAAACAGAAGTATTTTTGCAAACCAAGATGGCAGAGTAGATTGAGGGTGGGGGGCAGTATTTTATGTTTTCACATCAGAATGTTTAGATGAGGTTTGACTTCTGTATAACATTAATTTTTGTCTCTCAGTTTCAATAACAAGAGGATGAAGATATAAAAGTCCACATTGTTAGGCAGAATTTATGTCTGGCTGTAATGCATGAGGTGACTGTAGCTGATACGGAAAGAAACTTCTTCAGTGACTAGGTTGTGACACCTGTGAAGGGTCTTCCCAGATTCAGAGCTCTCCTTTTGACTAGCCAAGCTCTCTCTTGTAACTGCTTGGCAGATCAACTTCTTCCTTTGCCTAATTCTGCTTCAATTCCTCCCTTATTCTGTTGTTCTGAAAGGGACTACCAACTACACCACAGGCATGCCAATATCCAGCCTAAAAAACAAAAACAAAAACAAAAACAAAAAACTTTTTGAACCAAAAACCTTGACCTACGACACTGGAACTAGAAGAAATTTGATTGAATAAAATGAAAGCTTAGTGGGGCAATTCCATCTCTAATGTGTGGTGTTCTAAGCAACGTGATGAACTTGATCCTGATATTTGTAAGCTCCTCTGTGAGGTAAAAAAGTCAAAAAGGAATAACACAGAAATAGAGAGTTCTAGAAAATGAATGTAGATTCCACTGTTGATGATTCTATGTGATCAGTACCATCAATTTAAGACTATAGGCAGTGGATAATAATTGAAAGGAACATGTTTGTTCTTCCAGTGGAGACAGCTTCAAGGGCTAGGCAGAGTGTAAAAAGCCAGCTAAAGTGGTTTCATTTGGATTTGAAAATCAGAAGAGAAGGGGAGTTCTAAGCAAGAAAAAGGGAGAGGTTAAGGTATATGGACAAATAGTACAATAGGGATTTGAATTTATTAGATTTGTAGCTTTATATCTACTTAGAACAAAGTGTATAAAATATGTGAAAGAAGAATCAAGACCCATCTCAACCTTGATTACATATATATACCTTGTGCTGTGGTATATATGGCTGAAACACCTAACTAGTGGACAACTACTAAAGTTTCTACACCAAGCTAATGCAAGGTAATTAGAAATCAAATAATTCAAAAAGGATCTTATCTACAAATATAGTAAAGAAACAAGAACAGATTAAAAAATTTTAATGAAATCAAGAGTCTTGGAATTTTTAACACTAGAAATGAAGTGAAGGAAAATAAATACAGATTCAAGATCGTTGGTGAAGGGGGCATGTGACCACTATCCTTTACTTCAGGAGGGTTATTAATAAATAAGGATTAATTATTCTTACCTGCTTGCATGACCATTTTTGTGAGCCATGCTATCAGCTTTCACATAGTTACACATTCAAGGACATTGATATTCTTTCTTAAATTCTTACTCTAGTCACAGTAAAAAAGAGAAAAAATGAGAAACTCCTCGAGTTTAGTGTCAACTTCATTCATTCAGGAAACAAACATTGGTTCAGTATGATCCATGATCAGTGAATTTTGGTAAGAACTATAATACATATTAGCATGCTTACAGAGACTCTTGGTTGTAAATTAGCAGTGAAAGAAAATAACCTATAAAGATCCAAAATACAAAGCATTATCATTCAAAAATTAATTTTAATATTTTACTGCCTGTCAGTTAAATAATATTACTTGCATTGTTGTGTGTGAGTATGTGTGTGTATATAACAGAACTTGATCACAGAAAATATCTGGTGACCCAGTACAATGCCCACATCTATAGCAAGGGATTAGTATACATATAAAGTCATAGGTTCTAAGTAATACTACAGGAAGAACTTTAAACAGATAGATATGATGACTATTAGATTACTTTAAACAACATAAAACTTAATTGGGTGACAATAAAAACCCTTCCAAAAGTGGAATGAAGCAAAATATAAATCCAAGGTTAAAAGAATAATTGCCCCAGTATTAGCTACCTAATACATGTAACAAAATACCCCGGAACTTAGTGGCTAAATTTATTATTTACAGTATTTATTACTGTCCCTAAGACAATGGGTTATGCTGGACATTTCTCCTCCACTGGACCAGGCTTGTTTGATCTTAGCTGGGCTTGCTTCCGTTTTGTGGTCACTTTGAGGACAGGTGGGGAGCCAGATTGTCAAATATAGCTTAATTAAAAGTCTGAGAGTTGGCTGGTGATTGGCTAAGGTGAAAAGGATGACTGACCCTTACAGCTCTCTTCATTCAGCAGGTGACAGTCTTTTGCTCATGGTGGAAAAAAGTTCCAAGAGCGAGAGGGAAGTACCTAAAGCACCTGGAGGTGTAGGCTGGGAAGTAGCCCACTGTTTTCTCTTCCATAGCTATTCTGCCACCCAAGGTTAGGCACATGGCCAGCTCAGATTCAATGGGTGGGAACATGCAGATTCTATCTCTTAATGGGAGGAGATTCAAAGGATATGAACACAAGACGGATGACGGATTGTGGCTATTTTTTTGTATTCTACCACAGCTATTAATTAAAGTCATGTTCTGTAGTGACACAACATTTAAACTTGTCTTCTTAGAATATCTTCTGTGTTTAAGTCCTCAACTTTAAGAAATGTTTCCTAAAATGACAAGGATATATTGGATGTAAACCATAAAACATACCACAATCAATAAAAATAGTGCATCTTGTTATATATGTTGATATTTAGCTACTCCCAGAAAGTCTTCATGTAGGGATGTTACTATTTAGCTATTCCCTGGAAGTCTTCATGTGGGGATGTTACTGTAGAACTTGAGAAAAGACAATAAACGCTTTCAATAGAACTATAACTAGACACCTCTCTTAAAAGTTATAGATTTCTCTAAGTAGATTATTTCTTTTGTTATTAATGTTGCTTCTACAGTTGTTTTGTTCATACCCACAGCTGGGCCTATTGGGAAAGAAGATCTTTGCTTCTCATTTTCTTTGAGAGTTATCTGGATCTTATTTTGAGCCACAGGTTTTCTTTAACATTACATCCTTCTGGGATTCACATGTATGCTTTGATAAATACATGCATAGATAAACTACTTTAACAAATAGGATTTGAAACTTTTGCAATCTTTTTAAATGAATTTTTGTATGAATCTTTTACCTTTGTTTTAATCAGGTAAGGATAATCAAAACAGATGAAGAACTTTTTCATATTTCAGCCTTTTTCATATATTACATGTATATTACATGTGTGTTATACACTACATAATCGTTGATATATGATATGTATTATTATATCCACCCTATTTCCTGAGAAAGAGGTAAAAGATGACATACTTCCAATTTTCTTGATATATAGTTATAAATAAGTTTTTTCAGTTCTGAAGATACAGTTAGTACAGGCGTTGAAATAAAAGACCAGAACTCTACTATTCTTTTACTCACATGTTCATTCTGTAGCTAATTAAGGGACTACAGTTTCCTGGCTCTGTTGAAATCTATATTCACCAGAGAAGTGAATACTTTATTTCAACAGAAAAATCATTTTTTCCTGTACTGAGATATTTCACAGGATTCAAAATGGAAATGGAAACAAAATTTAAGCATCCTAGATGCAACTCTTTATCTCAATGACTGTTTATTGCTTCCTTCTGTACAAAGCTAAACTTATCCTTAATTAATAGATAGCTACATAGACCTGAAAGTATTTCCTAAAAGACACTTGTTTCTTATGGTTAGGAGATTGGGTAAATAAAGCAAAATATTCTACAACTGGTATACTGACAATAAAATTCCTGGCATTTTTCCTTAGGTACTCTGGAATTAAATGCAACACTACACAAGGACACATACCCTTTACAGTAAATATAATATTCTTTATAATTTCATGAAATAGAAACTATGAGCTAATAATATCCAAGTGCAGTTAAAGTAGTTATAAAAGAGGCATACAGCATAACTGAATTCCAAAGAGGAAATCTTAATCAGCTATTTTTCTCAAAAAGTTAGCATATTAGTTGACAGTATAGAGATTTCAATTCAAACACAGGTCTTTCAAAGATTACCACTTGCTCCTAGACATAGAGAATGAAAATTTCTATTTATATAGAAGAAAAACTTTATCTTAATGTACTAGGCACTGGGATTTTTCCTTCTTGTAACTGTGGCATTTCTCAAATGGAAAAATTGAAACCTGACACTAGGATACTTTCATTGAAAGGATATGTAAATCCATAGGTTTGGCTATTCTTATTAGATGACAATTTGGCATTCTGGATTTCTATTTATATTCTTTTGCTTCATTTGAATTCTGGCATTATTTTCTAGATTATTTATCTCTATTCCCCACAGTTTCATGACTTTGATTGAAACAGTTATCTATGCACTGCCTTTCCCACCAATTCACTGATTATTCATCTGAGTTTATGACTTCCATTATTATTATTTTGGGCCCCACGACCTAGATTGCTTGATGTTATGACAGATGATGGTAGATCAAAGATATCTGTATTATATATTTTTTTATTTTTAAAGAAGCTTTAAATTACACAAATGTTACATAAAAAATATAGGGGATTCCCATATGCCCCACCATTTCCTCCTCCCATACTTTCCCACATTAGCAACATCATTCATTAGTGTGGTACATTTGTTACAATTTATGTACACATATTGAAGCACTGCTACTAAACTTGGACTACAGTTTACATTATAGTTTACATTTCACCCAGCACAGTTTTATTGTTTATCACAAAATGTATAATGGCCTGTATCCATCATTGCAGTGTCATGCAGGACAATTCCAATGTCCTGAAAATGCTTCCTTATTATACATATTCTTCCCTCTCCCTCCCCTCAGAAACTTTGGCGGTCACTATCTTTGTATAAATGTTAAAAGTTCTTCCATTGCTAGTTTAGTCCATTGTTCATTCCCCAATCTTGATGATTTTGGGATCATGATGCCTACTCTGTTGCTAATTGAGAGGGGGCTTAGATTTTTGAATCAAAAAGGATATAAAAGTTATTGTTTCAGTACAAAAAACTCAAAGATCTCACTGGCTTTCAAAAAAGATCATTCTTTGCACATACAATATGTCTATCTAGAGTCAACAAGGGGCCTATGCTTACAGTCCTTACTCAGGCCATTGTTTATGGAGGCTTAACATTGATGCTTTGACACATGCTTCCATATGCTAAGTCAGTGAAAGGAAGGCAACGTAACTCACATGCTCGCTCTTCAACTTCTGAACAGAGGTGCCACACATAATGTTTGCTCATATTTCACCAGTCAAAACAAATTGCATAGTGTAATGTTTTGAAGCTTTATAGACCCCAGGAAAAAAGCTAATCCATTCCTATGAGTGTGAACCTATTGCAAATTGAATCTTTTGATGATGTTACTTCAGTTAAAGCATGGCCCAGGGAGGGTCTTAATCCTCTTGCCAGAGTTCTTTATAAATGGGATGAATATAGAGAAAGAACTACCCATTAAAGCAAGAAGTTGAAACCAACAAAAGCTAGAAGATCAGGGAGAGACCAACAGACACTGCCATGTGCGTTTCCATGGGACAGAGGAGTCCAGGATAGCCAGCAACAAGGCTTCATGAAGAAAGCGTCAACTGACGATGCCTTGATTTGGACATTTTTCTCAGCCTCAAAACTGTAAGGCGTTGTAGGTTCATAAATTCCCATTGTAAAAAACAAACCCAGTTCTGTTATATTGCATTTGAGCAGCCTAGCTAACTAAAATACATGGTCAGAACTGAGGACAGCAAAAGACACTTTTTTCCTTGGGGAGGAGAACTCAATATTTTAAAACAAAAATGCAGTCTATGCATGTAATAGCACTCCACACTCTGGTTTCAAATGTTTTATTTACTCTCCTTTACACATAAAAAAAAAGTTCATTCTCCCATCTCCCATCCTCCTTCCCCTAGTCACATCCTCTTCCAAGCCCTCACCAGGTCCTAGCATACTCAATATATACATAGAAGAGGAACAGCATAACAATAATAAACACCCCCTTTAAGAATGTGTCAGGACAGTCTATTCAAAAAATGTGCTGGGAGAACTGAATATCCATATATAAAAGAGAAGAAAGAAAGAGGACCCTTATCTCACACCTTACACAAAAATTAACGAAAAATTGATCAAGGACCTAAATATAAAATCTACAACTAAAAACTCATAGAAGAAAATGTAGGGAAGCATCTTCAAGATCTTGTAGTAGGTGGTGGTTTCTTAAATCTTAGAACCAAAGCACGAGCTATAAAACAAAACATAGATAAATGGGACTTCCTCAAAATTAAATGCTTCTGTGATTCCAATGACTTTGTTAACAAGGTGAAAAGGTAGCCTACTGAATGGGAGAAAATGTTTGGAAAGCACATATCCAATAAAGGTTTGGTTTCCATGT
>PVKH010045693.1:0-10476 GCA_004027955.1 Chaetophractus vellerosus
TACCTCCTTCCCATGTCCCTTCTTTTTAGAACTACTCTTTTCTTTGGAGAAGGGGCTGCATTTCATGAAGTTTACCACTAGACTGCACCCTTATCTATGATAAGAATTCTTTCTGCAAGACTGCGTTTAAGAAAATATTTCACTTGCTGGTTGGGTTCAGAAGCAAATCGTTTCCTGCTGTTAGCACCCCCAGATCCTGATCTCTCTTCTCACTTATCTACCTGCCGAAAGGCACATTTTAAAACAAGGCTCAAGTTTAAAGTTCTGCTTTGGCTTGTATCCCAAAGGGATTTTAGGTGTTGTCTGGGAGAGAGGGAGGAGGAACTGTGTGTAAAGATTTTTTTTTAAAAAGTGGCAGCAAGGCTCGCTCTCTTTGCTTCTCCTTTCTGTCTGGGGGCATTCAAAAGCTTGGGAAATATTTTAGGAGCCAGGGCGATCAAGTGCTGTTTTCTCATTCGTGTCAAGTGCCGACCAGTGTGTTTGGTGTGTGTTGTGGTCTCGGCCCCTATTTCTGTACCACCTCAGCAGCTCAGCAGACTCCAGGCACACTGGAGGCATTTAAGATGAATGGGGAAGTTGTGCTGTTCTTTCCAAAGCAGTAGGAGTCGCCTGGTCCCAGCCACCCGGTATTCTGAGATGGCCACCAGTGACATGTCTTTTTGTCTAGCCGGCTTCCAGTGGCTGGAAAAGAAAATGTCTGAGGACAGGTGAAGAGGGGATGATTCATAGAGCAGAGGAAAAGAATAAAAGGAAAGAGGAGACTGTAGTGGGAGCTGGACCTTGGGTAAGGGCCGCAGAGGGGGGCGAGGAGAGAGTAAGCTCTTCAAGTCTGTAAATGTTAAACAACCATTCTTTCTCTCCACTTAGAAATGGACTGATGTCATGAGGGATTTAAAGCTGATGATGGGAGGACCGGAGCTGCTTAGCTTCCTGAGGGCATAAAAGAAGAATTTTCAGTGGTCTGGGATTGTCTGAAGAGATTTTGTGCAAAGATGGGAGACTGGCCAGATGGGTTTTGCTTCTGAGCCCATAATTAATGGGTGACAGTGGAGAGGGAAGGTGTTGGTTCTGTTTTTACAGGATGATGGCTGGAGGGAGATGCCTCTGACACTCTTGATTCCATTTCCCTCTCCTCTCCATTCTGAAGGCGTAGATCTGTTCACAATCACCTTTAGTAGATTGCTTCTGCAAAGAAATAGCTTGCATCAATGAGTTTAGTTGGGAGTGGCTCATTTTTTCCTGCCAAATGCTGGTATCGGAGGCCAGATTCCCTTCCCAGGGACCTCCTTTTCTGCTGACTTGGTTTCCCTGCCAGGAGCTTATAACTCCAGCACATACGACTTCTGATACCTTTTAACCCTATCTTTCTTAGAGAAGGAAGGAAGTTAAAATAGCATCCACTTGTGTCACGTTTCCCCAGAGACCACCCCTCCCCATTCCTTTCAAAGATTAACTGCCTATTGAAACCAAATTTCAAGAAATGCAACGGAGTAAAAGACTGTTGCTTTTATCTGGACAACTTTTCAAAGTGTGGGTAGCATTTTTTGCCTTGTAAATCTTCAGTGAATTTCTATGTGAAAGTTTCCAGGAGAAGAATGATACCTGCTAAAATGGCTTGAGAAAGCCAGCCTTTTAAGAGGACATAAAGGATCGTGGATTCTCCTGGTTGGGAAGGAAAAACAAAGACAGCTAGAGGTCTTCTCTTTACTCCTTCCGTGCACGCTCTGACCTCTCTCCTGGACGGCTTGCCTAAGCCATTCCCCACAGTGAGCATTCGTTTTGTTTTAATGACCTCGTGTTCCTCTCCCAGGTGCCAGCACATTTCGGGCACCCTAATGCTGCCGCCTCGTCCTGGTCCAAAACTGAGGTACTTGACTTGAAAGAACTAAAGTGCGCAGTGGTTCAGGTGCCTTCCCAGCTAAGGAAGTTTAGCGAGACGGAGGTCTGAGCAGAAGAGCATTTTAAGGCCGCTTTGTTGTAGTGACACCGCGGAAGGCTAGGTGGCAGGATAGATACACCATTGAAAACGCTCCTGCTTCCAGGAAGACCCAGGCAGAGGTAGAAATCCCTAACAATGGGGATGGGTGGAGGGCCGAGGGAGCAGAGTACGTGTGAGGAGACACGCACGGACACCCCGTGGGTCCGCTTGTCATGCCACCCCAGACTCAGCCCGAATGCTTTTGCCAAAACAGCACCTGTCCAGCCTCGGGTGCACCATCCTCCCGGCCCCACCGGCAGCCACCCTCAGGGTTAGTTTATCTCGGAGACAAGGTAGGACCAGGTCAGAACTTGATTATTTTGGGCTCCTCAAAGAATGCCTTCAAGCTTCTCCGATGAATAATTAGAGTGTGATCTTCAGCTAAAGTGTATATAAAAATTCCTTTTTAAATTTAAAACTGTTAATTATGGTATCCATAGCAGAAGATAACCATTACCCTATATGTGCCACACACATTTCACTACATAGTAGACTCCATCCGGTTCCTGTCTTACCTCCCGGAGGTAGCACTGTCCTGAAGTAGCTTTGGGTCCTCTCTGTACAGTGTTTCTTATGTTTAGATGGAATTTCTTATGGAACAGAGCTTAGCATGATTTTGAGGATGAAACCATGTGCTACGTTAAGAGTTAATTTCATAATGGTGGCAGTTTAACTAGAGTCTAAATTGACCCTGGGTGGACTGTTGAAGGGGCAGGAGCCAGCCATGACTCAGAATGATTTATATTTCTCTGTGAGCAGCATACAAGTTAAGAGTTTTAAAAATGGACGTTTCAGAGGCTTCTGGAGCAGTTCCAGGCAGAAGGGGCAGAGCAGGGAGCGCTCCATCAAGGCAGAGCCCTAAGGTTGGAGGCCTCTAGTCTTTCTGGATCGTGGTATCCGGCGTGTTCCTGCTATGGACAGCCCTGAGGCTGTGTTTGAATTTTGGAAAAATGAGATCAACCTGGAAAAGTGACCTATTACGATTTAGCAGACAATTGTTGGTAGATCCAGATGGAGGAAGGAGAGAGATGGGCTAGGTGGGAAAGATGGAGTCCCATGGAATAGGAGTTGAGGAGTGTTGACTGCTTGAAGCAGGTTTTATGTGACACATTTGAGCCATGGAAAGGCCAAATAAATTCACAGTGTGTGGTTGAAACTTAGATTTCATCACAGTTCAAGAGGGAGAAATGGTGAGAACTAGCTTATAGTTCTAGCCCATTGGTCACGTTTCTGTGAATTAAAACACACCCTTCCTTAAGATACTGTATTTCCATTGGTCAGAAAGACCTGTAAAATACCAATATGGTTAGAACAAGAAACTTCTCTGCCCTTGCCTGGAAATTGTCATAATGCATGTGCATATCTATGATGTCTGCTGTGTGAATAATATCCCCTGGATGGGACTCTGCTGTGCAGTGCACGACCTGCACAGATGTATGCAGTGCTCTTGGGTGGAAGAGATGAGTCTGGTTTCTAAACCATCAGGAAACATTGCTTTTCTACTAGTGTGGAAAGTATTGGTGCAGTGACTTGGTTTAATCTGTTACCTGGGCTAGGGGATTGGCAGGGAGCCCTTCAAAGCTGCCTCTGGCTGAGTTCTCAACAGGGTCCACTACACTGTTTTGACAGTCCTCAGCTAAACCATGCTCTTCCATGTCTCCGTGTCTTTGCACAAACTGTTCATTCTGCCAGGAGTGCATTTCTCCCTCCCTGCTGACCGGTGAATTCATAGTTAAAGACCCAGATCAAATTGCACCTACTTTGGAAGGTTTCTCTGAGTCTCATAGAGAGTGGCTCCCATGTTTATTTCATAAGGGCACCTTCCTAGTAACAGCTTTCATCCCACGGTGCTGTCAGTTCCTGTGTCCTCATCAGTAAAGTGAGGTAATAGTATTGCCTACCACACAGGGTTGTAGTGAGTGTTGAATGGGGTAGTCCATGTTAGTACATAGTTACTACTGCCCTTATAGCCCTGTCTTCGTCATTAGATTGAATATGGTCTCATTCATCTTGGTATCTCATTTCTCCCGTGTTCTTCCTTTCTGCACTTCTTGGCCACGAGTCCCTAGAATAGTTCCTAGCACTGAAGGCACTTGATAAATTATTTTTAAATGAAAAACATATACAGCCCCCTAATTATTCCACCATTCCCTTAACGTTTAGGTTTATCTCTGCATCATTTTGAAAAAGTGTTGGTCATGTCTGTGATCACATGTTTCTGTTTTGTTTCTTTGTGCCCTAGTTTGACCTAACTCTGTGTGCTTCAAATGTGAATAATTTATAGACTCTTTAAAAATAAAGCAGAGTCCAATAAACCATTATTATTAGACTTAAAATTTGCTAATTTTGGGGAGCTAACGTAGCTCAAATTGTTAAGTGCCTGCTTCCCATGTACAAGGTCCTGGGTTCAATCCCCGGTACCCCTTAAATTTTTTTTTGCTGTTGTTAATTTTAACATAACCTAAATGTGTACCAACATATTAAAGTTTAAACTCCATATGGTTATATCACTGTAAAATCCAACAAATATGTAAATATACTTAAAACTACAAACCCAACGAAAATGTTACATGACAACATTAATTTAGTGTTTTGGTTGATGTTTGGTTGATGTTCTGCTGAAAATAAATCACTATTCATCTTGTGATTATGGCTTGACTGTTATGGTGCAAGTTTGTTGGAGCTTGGCAGGCACATAGTACTAAGGCCTGTTTGATAATTTAATTCTTCCACTACTTTTTTTTTAACTGCAGTGGACTCATGTCTTACGTAGTGGTTAATTTTAAAGTAAAAAATTGAGTATAATCAAAACTACCCATGAAAATCCCTTAAATCACTTGCAAAATAAAACAGCATTGCAAAAGCTTCACATTTATAATGTGGCATCACCTCGCCCAGTCTTTGCTCAGCTCCTACACATTATTTCAGAACCGAGTCCATTTCTGTTCTTTAGTCCATTAGCCAGTGAAAATGAAAGTGGTGCTGCTTCACACCCTCCCGTACCTTTGAAAATAAAAAAATGTCTCCTAGATGTGGGATTCCAAGGTGGTCATCCAGATGACCTAGCATACATTTAAGTTTTTAAGATTACTAGCAAAATGAAACACACTTACCACCCCCACTCCCCCCAACTTCTATGCAACTTGCAGCCTCTTGGGAATAGACCCATAGATTATTCCAGTTTGCGAAATACGGGTGAAGGACTCTTCACTGTCCTCTGTCTTTTCCAAGATGTCTCTGTGCTCAAGGGGAACATGAACGATGTTGTGTCCAAGTCCGCATTCCAGAGCTCCTGATGTCCCCTCCTTAACAATGCAAGGAACACAGATGCTCGACCATGAACCCCAAGTTGGGTTTACGGTTTCACAGCCTCTTGAGTTGACTGGAACTTCAGGAAGTTTTCCTGCAGGGATTCTGTTCAAACTCCCGGCTTGCTGGGAGGACTGTGAGCTCCTTCAACTTAACTAGGTAACTACTGGCTTTTAAAAAGTCTCACCATCTGTCTTCTGAGAGCTTCACTCTAGGCTGGGTATACCTGACAGGCTGAGATAAAGAATCTGTGCACAACTGTGTGACAAGCCTTGGACAGAAACATGAATTAAACACACATCAGTAGCCTGTAATATTCTGGCTGGTGGGTGTTGGTGGGAGGTGTTCATGGAGGATGGAGGCCATGGGATGACTTGGGGCCAGGAGGGTTGGCCCCCAATTAGTTGGTAAGTGAGAAGGGAGGAGTGGAGGTGTGATGTCTCACATAGACAGCCTGGCACGCTAGTCCATCCTACCAATTGGAAGGCCAAGCAGAGAAAGGAAGCCCCTTAATCATAAGCCAGCCAAGGAGACAAAGCATCTATTCTGAGCGAAGCTGGGAGGCTTACCTGCGAGACGTGGGATTTATCTAACTAGGGTAGATTGGGGTGTAAGCTGGGTTTCCCTGAGCCCCAAGCTTTGAATACCACTGTCCTTTTTGTTTTTTAAGATTTATTTTATTTAATTATTTCTCCCCACCCCCTCATTGTTTATACTTGCTGTGTCTGTTTGGCTTCTTTGTTTCTTTAGGAGGTACTGGGAACTGAATCTGGGACCTCCAATGTGGGAGGGAGGCGCCTAATTGCTTAAGCCACCTCTGTTCCCTGCTTCTGTTGTGTCTCTTGTTACGTTTTTCCTCTCGTTGCATCATCTCGTTCTGGCAGCTTGCTGTGCCTGACTGTCGTGCGAGCTTGCTGTCTTCTTTAGGAGGCACCGGGAACCGAACCAGCAGCCTCCCATGTGGTAGGTGGGAGCTCAATCACTTGAGCCACATCCGCTTCCCCCACTGTCCTTTTTCTGATGAAAGTAGCTCTGGCTCAATTTACTCTTCAGAAAAATGGGGTAGGGTTCCTAACCATGGCTTATTGGGAGGATAAAATGAGATAATCTGTGTAAATCACTTAGCACAGTGCCCAGTAGACAGCAAACACTCAAGTAGTATCTGTTATTATTATTTTTTACAACGTCCTCTTTAATCACCTTTACATTGGTTATTTTTATAGTCAAAATTCTTGAATTTGCATCTATATTTTTATCATCTTCTCAGCCTCGATTGTGCCTAGAAAGAAAGTGATGTGAGAGCAGGCAGCTTGACTGTCCAGTACCTGGAAGCTAGTAAACACTCAGTGGTGTTTGTGGATAAGTCAGTAAAGTCTCTTTCGTTCCTCCTTCCTCCCTTCCTTTTTTCCCTTCAGTTTCTCAGGGGCTGGACTTTCTCCCTGGTTGCCTTTTCTAGATTGCCAATGTGTCTAAGGCAAAAAAATGAAACCAAACAAGGTTTAATTCCCTTTGTTGATAATGATTAAATCCTCTCTAATCACTTGCTCTCTGCAGCCAGTTAGAAACCCAACCGGATGGGAAAGGGCAGTGCAGTGGGGTGGGTTGTACATGTCAGAGAGAACTGGAGCCCACTCTGGGCATTTCCTAGGACCTGATATTGGCCAGGTCTGGGAGTTTGGAATGAATGAGACTTAACACTACTCCGAGAGCCTGGGAAGAAACCACTGAGGTCAATGTTGGCTCTTGAAGTTCAAAGTCAAAGTCTAAATGAGGACCAGGGTCCTGGACAGACAGATGAGATTCATATTCCTTTCATCTGATGCAATGACTCCCTGGGTTCTGACCACCAGGGCAGGTCCAAGAGATTGAACTATCTGGGTCAGATGACTCCTGGTCTGAAAATGTGTCAGGAGTTGTATAAATCTTGGAGGCATGCAGGAATTGGAATGTGAAAGGTATGGAGGCAATGTTCTGTGTTCTAGAGACCCAGAGATGAGCACTGCCATAGGCTGGGTAGCTCTGTGATGGTCCCTGGACCTGTCTCCTCAGTCTCCCAAAAAAGAAATGACTGAAAAATGAGAACACACTAGTAATGACTGATGGATGGACATCATCCATGTACATATGTCTTTATCTACCCATCAGTTTTGTCACAGCTATAGGACATAGGTCACAAATGTACACAGCAGCTGTAAGGGAATAGCAGTGACACAGGCTGGGTGAGGACTGTGGAGAATCATGCCATGCTCATAGGGGTCAGTTGTAATTCGATCTCAGCCTATGGGCACCATTTGGGAATAAGAAGATAGCATCAGCACACCCTCCCCCCACATCATTTTTAAAGGTTTGACTGATATTTAAATTTTATTTAAAACACCTATTTTATTATGGAGAATTTCAAACATACCCAAAAGAAGACGGAATAGTATAACGAACCCCCATGAGCCCATAATTCAGATTGAACAATCCATGGCCACATGGCCAATTCTGCTCCATCCACACAGCTCCATCTACTTCCTCCACTCCTACTGAGCAAATTTTAAAATAAAATGAAAACATGACTCCTCGGCTGCAAGTGCAATATTATGTATATGGAGCATCTTTCTTCCAATGCCCTGAAATTTCATCCAAACATTTCCTGAAGAATAAGGATGGAGATAGATGGTTTCTCTGTATTATGGAGGAAGAATTTGGGAGCCAATGAAAGGGAATATGTGAGGGGAGTGGGTGAGCAGAGGATAAATGACCATGAGATTCCTGAGTCTGGACGTCTGGAAGGACGGGGGTGGAGAGACAATCCAGACACAGGAAGCACTGAAGCAAGAAGTAGAGGAGAGGTGGGGGAGGTGGTACATCCAAGTGAAGCTACTCAGAGGACAAGATGTAGCAGGTCTGGAAAGAGCAGAGCTGGTAGAACAGATCCGGGGGTCATCCACAAAAACCTGGCAATACAAGTATGAATTCCCTGAGAGAACTTGCTATGAAGAGTGTATGAAAAACTATGAAGGTCTAAGCTTAGGAGGAGAGCCCAGGTTATTGGTTGAAAGGAGCCACCAAAAGGAAACAAAGAAGAGTTAGGGAAAGGAAGTAATAGGGGTATGAGCTCCTGCCTTCCAGAGTTAAGGGACTCTTTAAGATAAAGAGAGAATTACCATAATGATAACAATATTTGCTAACATCTATTGAAGGCTTATTATTTGCTAGGCATCTGACATACATATTTCATTTACTCTACAGCCTTATGAGGGAAAGCATATTTATTGGCTTCAACTTATAATTGAGGAAATGGAGGCACTGGCTGGCTTACAAAACAAGCCCAAGGCTGCACAGCCAGCAGGTAAAAGGGTTGGGCTATGAGCTTAAGCAGTTTGAGTTGAAAGTCTACATTCTCAACTGCCATGCTAATCTGCCAGCTCTCCAGGAGAAGCCACCAGTTGTTTTGGCATGGAGAAGGACAGGCACTGAGACCCTAATGAAGAGAAGTGCTGTGGACTGCTGAGGTAGAAGTCAAAGAAAGGGATTGCATAGAGCCATCAGTACAGACCAGCCAATCTCAGAGATTGTTCTTGAGAGAGATGAGCGAGATTTCTTCAAAGTACTGGGGAAGATGGAGAAATTGGTGACAAGAGAAGGAAGTAGTGAAGGCAGAAGGGGTGGACTTAAGAAGAGCAAGGATACAATGTAAACTATAATGCATGCTTAGTGGCAGTGCTCCAAAATGTGTTCAATTGCAACGAATATACCGCACTGATGAAAGAAGTTGTTAACGTGGGGGAAAGTGGGAGGTGTGGGGAGTAGGGCATATGGGAACCTCTTACATTTTTTTATGTAACATTTTATGTAATCTAAGTATCTTTTAGAAAAAATAAAAAATATATTTAAAAAAATGAAGAGCAAGGGAATAGATACCTTTGTGTGGGTGGAGGAACTTGATTGCTGGGTAGGCAGGCAGCCACCTCCTGCTCAAGATTCTCAGGAAGTGGAGAGGAGGTGCTGGGGAGGAAAGGTGGAGTAGAGGGAGCCTGTTTGATTTGACAGTGAAGGGGATCAAGAGCTGGTCATTGTGTCAAGGTGGGAAGAGCTTGGGACCTGTGGACAGAATGAATATTTGAAACAGCTGGGATGGACTGGGGACTTGGGAATGAAGGAGAGAAGCCTTGTGGGATTGCTTTGAAGTGGTTCAGACCGACACCAGAAAGCATGTAGTTATATTCTTTGAGCTTTCTCTTTCGAGGCTCTACTCAGTTGAAAAGAGTGCCTGCAGAGGGGGGACGTCAGATAAGGCAGGTGGAGGTCTGGGAATCAGACCAAACCTCTTCCTTCCTTCTGCCAGCTGTGTGCCTGGAGCACAAGGCAGGAAAGAAGGGAGATGGTTTGGAAGCAGGAGGCAGGAAACCCATATCCCTGCCCTACCCTACCTACCACCACCTCCTGGGCAGCACCAACCTGAGCTGGGGAGGAGGAGGTTGACTTAGGGGACGTGGGCTCTCCTCCCAGGCTGAGACCCATTTCTGAGGGGTGGCTGGCGGGAGCGCGATGACCCCACATGCTCGAGCCCACTCCTTCCTCTAGGAGGTACAAGGCATCTTCTGGAGCTCTGAGCTACCAACCCCACTGCCTAGTAGTTTGGACATTTATGCCCAAGAGGGTAGCCTGGAAAGGAGGAGACACGCTTATGTCCTTGATTAAGTTCAATTTATGGAAACAAGCACTTTAATTCTGGCCTAGAAACAAACAAACAAAAAAATAAGACCCAGTCCTTGCCCTCAAGAAGTTTCAGGTCTAGTAATAGAAGTAAGACAAGAGCATCAGGAATACAGA
Source organism: Chaetophractus vellerosus (assembly GCA_004027955.1). Lineage (NCBI taxonomy): Eukaryota > Metazoa > Chordata > Mammalia > Cingulata > Chlamyphoridae > Chaetophractus > Chaetophractus vellerosus. Next base: position 10,109 of record PVKH010045693.1, read on the forward strand.
ATGAGGCATTCTGAGCAGGCAACCAGAGCAACCTGAATTCTGGGAGGAATGGCCAGTGCCCCCAGTGCCTAACCCAAGCCCATCATGCCTACAGAAATATGACTGCATTTGCCATCTCCTTTCTAGGCTCTGCTTGATGGGGGTCTACCATATGTATTGGCTGTGGGAAGTGTGCTTTCTCTTAGCCACGTGATGTGCTCGATGATAGGAGAAAGATGTGGCTGGCTTAAAGCCCTTTGGGAAATGTGGGCAGGACCAATGCCATTTGAGAAGTTTGGAGTACTTCCTGGTCATAGTCTTCCATTGCTAGGTCCACCTTTATTTGGTCCATTACCAAATACTTGCCAGGTCCCTGTCTACATGCCGGA
>PVKH010045694.1:0-10475 GCA_004027955.1 Chaetophractus vellerosus
CCGGCCGTGAATGGAAGCAGAAGCCGCCCACAAGCGGGGAAAGCCGCGCCTGCGCAGTGACCAGTCTCTGCGCGTCGCCGCAGCGGGGGGAAGGGTAGATATGTAATAAAATAAATAAATTTAAAAAATAATAAATAAATAAACTGTGGACTATAGTTAATAGTACAGTTATAAAAATGTGCTCTCATTAATTGTAGCAAAGGTACTACAGCAATGCAAGGAGTTAAGAATAGGGTGGCATATTATGCATGATTATTCTGTAAACCCACCATAGCTTCTCTAATTAAAAAAAATCACCACACATTTAGAAATCAAACCACACATCTAAGTAACTAATGGCTCAAAGAAGAAATCATAATGGAAATGAAAATGATGGATGATCTGTAGTTGCAAATCATCCAATTCCAGTGTTCTCTGCCCTTGACCTAAGTTGGGAGGGAGGCCCCTGAGGGCCTGACAAAGCTCCGTGAAGCTCCAAAGAAGGATTGATCTTGAAGCAATTAAGGCAAAAGCAACCAAATCCCTGACCTGTGGAGATTTCACTTCTTTTTATTGATTGGTCAAATGGTCTAAATTCCCTATCTCAGGTTGCTTTTTATCTAAATAAGGATGAAAACGTCTCTGTGTTGCATTGCATACACAGTGCCGGGAAAATAGCCCACTGAACAGACCTGGCACACTTGGATGGAAGCCCTTACCTGGCTTCAGTGATGCCTGCAGGAGCGTAAGCCCCAAGGAGGCAGCCTTAGTCTGTTGTATGGATACTAACATGTAGGCAGGGCCTCTGGCTACCACAGGGAAGGGCGTTTGCGGCCTGAAGACAGGTGGCTGTAATTTAATTGCCAGGAAGGTCATCTCAGCTTTCCACCTTAGATGCCTTTGAACTGGAGAGCTAGAGGAGGTGACTGTGCCCTAGCTTCTCTAACTCTCCTTCCAAACTCTACTTTCAGTTTCTACTTACCCTTGAGGAGGGCAGGATGGGAGGAGCCCACCTTCATTTTCCTGCCTTAACAGATTGCAAAGAAGCTGGGAACATGTCTGGGCCAAGCAAAGTGCAAAGCTGCAAGTCCAGTGAGCACCTGTCGTTTTCAGCCCAGAGTACACAGACCTGGAGAAATTCCATGCTGCTTTCTGCATTCTAAGGCCTATAATGCCAGGGCAGGGCTCTTTAATCCAAGTTCATTTGCATTGTATTCAAACTAGATCGCAAGTCTGTGGATGGTAAGGAGTCTTTCATCTAGTCCTAAATCCACAGAATCTAACTACTTAATATCATTAATTCAACTGACCTGTTCAAAATTAATGATTATTCCAAAAACTGCAGTGAAAACCCAGATCTTCCTTCCCCCTCCCCAAATGTGAATGATTAAATGCAGCAAACTGCTGCATGAGCCAAAGTGCTGATTATTTAAATCTCTTGTAGATTGTGTATAAACACAAACTCCTTAACCTGACTTTTTGTGCTGATGGAATTGAACTTGCTTAAGGTGTTAAAACAAGAAGGCTCTGTACAATTTTGAAGTACAACTAAATTTCCTGGAAACATAAACTGCATGGTGTGCCTTTGTCAGGGGTTCAAGGCTGGTTATTTACTCCTCAACAAGTAATAAATTTATGAGCAAACAAATGACACCTGTAACCAAATCCTGCAACCAAATTAGGGGAAACATGCCCTCCCTACACTTTACATTAAATATATAAAGTTCAAATAGGCAGAGAAAAAAGGCATCGTTAGCCTCTTAAAAGGCAATTTTCAAAAATGAATAGACTTGAACAATAATATATCTGAATAATATCAATAAAAAGAACAGCAACAGCCCACCACATGGGCAAATGGAGACATAAGATCACCAAGTCTTATCCAAGCAATATCTAGATTCTAGAAGAAGGAGGTGAGAAAACACAGATGCATTGCTTGGGGGCATGAAAATGATCCAAACAGTGGCTATTCTTTCCTACCCTGACAAAATTGATATTATTTTCCCGTCTGTTTTCCCACTTGCTCGTGGCCAATACTGTAATTAAAATGCCTTCCTCCAAGGACTCAAAGTGCTGTAGGGACATGGTCTAATTAAGTCTCCTCCCATCCCTGTGAGGTCCGAAGCTCCAGGCCCCCGCCTCTGCCCGGGCAGCCGGGTGTAGGTGTGCACAGCAGCTTTCTCCAGTGGCTCGTGGAAAGTGACAGCTGCTGTCGAAACCCGCCTCTCTTTCCCAGAAGCTGTAAATACGGCATCTCTTCAGTGCCAGGATCAGTGTTTGCCAGCTGAAGGTCTGCAAAGCAATCAATCATCTTCTAGATACATAATCTGCATATTCATTTTTTTGCATAATGCTCTGTTGCCTCAATTATGTCTGGAGCCAAGTCTATGGATAGGTAGAGGCATGTTTTCGAGACTTTCAGCCAGTTCATCTTTCTAAATTAATCTTTTTTCATCCTTAGATATTGCTCTGTTCCTATTATCGCTCTACTTGTCTTTTTCTGCATCTTTTCCAGTTTTATCTCTTGTGAAATGGGGAGACAGGAATTGCATGTACCACTCCTGGGTTGGTTGTATTGCAAATTATTCTGTGAAACTCTGATCATAAAGAGTGTCAACTATTCTCTTGGCCATTCCAGCCCCAGCAACGTGCTGGGCTAACGCCTTTCGGCAGCACTGTCTACTACAAATCTAGATGTGTTTTCTGTACCAGGAAATTGGTGCAACCAGAATGCTGTCTGTCCCATAGTAAGTGTAAGCACCGCATAAACGGATTTTTGGATGAGTCTCATCCAAGGGTTAGTTAATTTCTTTATTTTCCCATCTGTCATGATTGTCTGCGTTCTATGAAGGTGATAAAATATTGGGACAGGCTTCTAATGAAGGTTTGTAGAGTCAGTGCTTCTAAAACTCCTAAAAAATATTATTCATTTTATTATACAGCCTGATAGTTACATAGCATTTTGGCACACTCAATTTGATCTTTAAAATAGTATTGCGCAGAATGGCAAGCCTCATATCACATAATGAAAGAAGTTCAGAAAGGTTGAATAATTTTTTCATAGATCATAGAAATCAAATACAGGTTTTCTGCTTACAGTGTCAGTTGTCTTTATGCTCTTACCTGTCAATATCTCCTCTCTTTCCATTACCAGCTCTTATTCATTCAATGATTATTTATTTTATGTGTGTTTTTTGTTTGTTTGTTTTTGTGTGTGGGTCACACACTGTGCTAGGGCATAGAAATACAAAGATGGGCAAGACACTGTTCTAACCCTCAATAAAAGGCATTTTAAATGGGAAACAGTCATATAAAGGATTAATGCAATACCTTGGCCTGAGGCTATATATAAGGTGGAGAGAAGAGGGCATTTTTGAACTGCAATGATAAATAAGAGAAGAGAAAGGTAAAGAGTTATGAACGAAGATGTGGAATGGAGAGCTGTGAGTGGTTCCGTTTGCTAGCAGTGGGTTGGGAAGCAACAGAGAAGGGTGGAGAGCCCAGCAGGGAGATATCAGAGGAAGCCTGTGTGTCATACTAGGGAGCTTGGCCGTTGGTCCTGAAGGCCATGGGAATTCACTGAAATCTTGTACACAGGAATGTGACACCATCAGTTCTGCTGATTTTACAAAGCTCCCCCTGTGTCTGCTTTGTACCTATCGAATTGGCAAAGATGGAGGGGAATGAATCGCTTCATGCTAGAGAGAGTACACTGAAGTGGAAATCCTCATAACATGTTTGCAAAGGCAAAGTGATACATGCTTGCTGGAAAGAACTTTGGCAATATGTGTTAAGAACCTTAAAATGTTCATTTTGTCTTAGTAGTTCCACTTCTGCAAATATATTTTAGGGAAATGCTCTCAAATAAAATGATATTTTGAGGAAAATGTGTTGTTTGCGTGACTGGTTTTTAATAGCAAGGCAGTAGAAATAACCTAAAATGCCCAATAATAGCACAATATTTAAGGAAATAATGTAACATCCCTTTATAATGAAGCTGATGAAAAGTTTAAAATACTGAGATGTGGGCAGTTGTGCACTGTTTTTGCTGTCCAACATCCATTCATTCTTATTTTGATAAAAAAAGCTCTGCTTTCTCTCTGGCTCTGGGGGTGGAACATGTGACCTGGGTTAAGCCAATCAACCCCTTTCATCCACCCTGGTCTCAGTGACTGGCTAATGGGAATCATGTGACCTAAGTCAGTCTAATCATAATGAATTTCAAGAATTATTCTGCAAATCTTGGGACAAAGATGCACCCATTTTTCTGCTGGATGTGGACAAGTTTGTGGCAATTTGTTACATAGCAACAGAAAGCTGATACAAATAGAAATGTTTAAGTATATTTAACCAGATCCTGGGAATGACAACATTTTATTAGAAAGTTAATACAAAGATGTGGGGGATGTGATGAGACATCAGCTGCCTCTTTAACATTGTATTAGTCAGGGTTCTCTAGGGAAACAGAACCAACAGGAGATATCTGTAAATAGTATGAGATTTTAGAAAATTCTCTCACACGACTGTGGTGACGTACAAGTTCAAAATTCTGTAGGGCAGGCTGCAAATCAGGGGCTCTGAAGCAGGTCCTTGATGAGTTCTCAGGAGATGTTGGCTGTCTGAAGTGGAGGTGGGAATTCTCTCCTTAAATGCTGAAATCACTTCCCCTTTTATTTATTTATTTATTTATTTATTTATTTATTTATTTATTTATTTTTAAAGATTTATTTATTTTATTACATATCTCCCCTCCTCCCCGCTGCGGTGACGTGCCGAGACTGGTCACTGTGCAGGCGCGGCTTTCCCCGCTTGTGGGCGACTTCTGCTTCCATTCACGGCCGGCTTTCAGTTCGCGGGTGGCTGGCTGCGCTCCATTTGCGGGCGACCTGCCCTGCCTGTGGCGGCTTTTGCCTGTCCGTGACAGCTTTTTGCCCTGCCCACGGCGGCTCTGGCCCGCCCATGGCGGCTTGCCATTCTCAAGGCGGTCTGCCAACTAGGAGAGGTCCCCGGGAACCGAACCCGGGGCCTCCCATGTAGTATGCCGGCACCCTATCCACTGGGCTATCCAGCCAGCCCCCACTTCCCCTTTTAAAGCCTTCAACTAGTTGGATAAGACGTCACTCATTGTTGACAGCAGCCTCCTTGGTTGATTGCAGATGTAATCAACCATCTATGCAAACAATCATAGAATGTCCTTGTATTACAGTTAGCCCAGTGCTTGCTTGACCAAACGACTGGGCACCATTACCTAGCTGAGTTGACACATTAGCCTAACCAGCACAAGCATTATTTGCCTTTTGAAGCAATGTCAAGTCAGCACTTCATTGATGAATTAAATGGGTAGAAAAAAAGATTTATTTTGGAAAATTCTCCTCCTACCTTAAAAAAATAGCTCTACCATGTAAATATACAACATTGAGATGGTACAACAAAATATTAAAGAAGTCCCCAAAGATTCAAAGTTAATCCCATCATGATACTCCAAAATATCCTTTGTAATTGAAAAGGAAAAAAGTTAGTTTCCCTCCAGACTTCTGGAGCTTCGTTGACCAAAGCTCCAGGATTGTGAAATAGGAATTTTAGGCAGCAAAATGCGGCAGAGAATGAATTTGCAGATTTGACTCATGTGACCTGGAGCAGAGTCTCTTAAAATTAATTCTCCTAAAAACAGAGGTGGCAAGGTTGATTTCCAAATCTTAAACACTCTAGGCTTTCCATGTGGTGAAGAACTCACAGATCTGACAAAATATGAAGTGAATATCGTAAAAAATCTTGTTCCCTGGGGTAGATTTTATCCTCTTTGTCTAAGGAATATTTCATGACACATTTGGTCATTGGGGGATATTAAGGTTGAAGGTAACTGGCCCTCCTCAGGGTCAATGCTGTTCCCTGCAAAACACAATAAAAGCTTACAGGAGGCTGAAGGCTGTCTGAGAAAATTAAGTATTGATTGAGAAGTAGATATGATGTTGTGCAATGTAGTTATTAGACTCAATTCAGTGCTGTTAATGTGAGGTCTTGCACTTTCTCAGAAGATTACATCAGTTAACAATACGTGATTGAAGTCTGGGGAGCTTTCATACTCTGCACACATGATCACCGCATCCTCTTTTCACAACCGTGGAAGACTACTTTGCCCAGTCGATATGCTTTTATTGAACACAGGTTAATATAACCGCTCAGCTCAAATCTGATCACTTTCAGGAGTTTGAGACACTTGGCAAAGTCAACTTGCCTTCCAAGTACTCTTTTCTTATCTAGAAATCAGGAATCCTGAATTTGATCACTCATTTCACAGTTTCTATTACTTATACTGAAATCACAGAAAAGGAGAAGACAAGAAATTCATTTTCTGTCTCTTTGCCCTAAAGCCATTTAGGACAATGCCATTTGCAATGAAATTGGAACTGGCAAGATCTCTGAATACTAGGAAGGGATGGGAAATATCTGTAAAACAACAGCAGACAGGAAAATCCTCCATAAAATCTTAGAATGGGAAAGGACCTCAGAAACCATCTAGTCCAGTTCTTTCACTTTACAGATGAGAAAATCCATACCCAAAGTGGCTGTGACATGCTCAAACTTCATAGCTAACTAGTGACAGAATTGGAAAAGTAATTTGGATATCTTGACTTTGAACTTGGTTCTTTGTAATGCATATTCTGCTTGAACAATTGCCTGCCTGCAGTGGAAAGCAATAGCATCAGAGTAAACAATTGCTTTATTTAATATTTGCATTTATCAGAATTAAATTTATTGTAGATAACTTTCCTCTAACCCTTAAATGCCATATGCAGCTAACATTACAGAGTTCTGAAAACCTTGCACAAGGTTTGATAGCATTTCTAATAACTATTTGGTAGAAAGGGAAGTTCTTATTATCTCCACTTCACTGATGACAAAATTAAGACCCAGAAAATCTAAGAGGCTTGTTATGCCATTTATGATAGACAGGCACGTACTTACGCCTAAGTCTTTATACTCTTAGTTCAGTGTTCCTTTTACAATTCTATGCGTCCTCCATTACTTACTCTAATACTTACGTTCCTATGAAACTGTAAGCATTTAACACTACTTATTTTACCAACCTTCTCCAAGCCGAACACTCTCAGAGGGCTCATGTGTGCTGAATATTTTGGCTTGTATTCTGACTTAATGCCCAAATCTAAAATTGAGGAGAGAACTATATTTCTGGCTTCTCAGGAAATGGCAAATAATGTGCTGATCACTTTACTCAGTGTTTGCAATCTGTTTCATTAGGCTAATATGACATAGAAAATGAGTCACTTAATGTCTCCAAAGTTATATTTGACAGTGTTTCTTCCAGGCTACACAAGTGAGTACACATAACCTCATTTGAGATCAGAATCACGATGCCTCAGAAGTGATGTTCCTTCCTCAGCCTTCTTCTGTGACTAGCTCTTTCTTCCCCAACTAAAATCACTCTGTTGTCAAGGGCTTCTAATGTTGAACTTAGTTGTAAAGTGCTTGCAGTTTATTTCATCCAATCAAAATGGGAACAATTCGTGCTTTCTTTACATTTCCAAAGCTGCCATAAATTTGGGTAATAGATTTTTCAGTGCCTAGTAGGATAATTGCTTTAGGGAGAGAATTAAAGTGAAGGCTGGGAGCAGTGAATACAGCTCATACCTCCATCATCCTGTTTTGAGTTGCTTCCCATGTGACCTAGGAAACAAGGCTGGAGGAGCACGGCTTTAAATTCCTCATGCTAAATTAGTTCCGAGATGCTCCTGGGCAAAGACTGCCAACTGAACTCTGTTTTGACAGTGGAAATATTTATAATGAAACATAATGAAGTAAAATTTAAGTCCCAAATTGCCTCAACACGGAAGCACTAAAATTGCAATTCTGGTTATAGGGATACCGCCAATTACGGAAATCTGAAGTAATACTCCTTAGAAAATGATTTTACTTTGAGGAAATGAATATTGGCTGAGGGTTATGACATGCACACCAGGGGCTTCAAATCCGCTCTGTGGTGTTACTGTTGACCTCAGACAAATTAGACTCACCATGTCTGTTTCCTCATCTGGAGTCAGCCATACTTCTCAACAAGCATATGTCTCAGAATGATTCTAGAAATTTCAAGGACTGAGTACAGATTTGGAATTTTTGCAGCAATAGTAGCAATTGTAGGACACAATTTTAAGATCCCAGTGCTATCACCCTTATGTAGGCAACACTCATGTGTTTTGGCAAAGATTCTCATTGCCATTGCTTTGAAACTGATTCTCAAGAGCGAAGAAAATTTCTGACACAAGCTGCTGGTTGCTTTGATCCTTAGTGAATGAGTTCATTACCTTATTACTTTTTTTAACAAATATTTATTGCGTGCTTATCATGTGCCAGGTGTTTTGATTGATACTGAGGAGACAACAGCAAATATGACTGATGAAGTCATTTCCCAGTTGGATTTTAAAGTCTAATATATTTAATTGTGTTTTAGTTTGCCAAAAGCTGCTGCGAGCAATATACCAGAAATGGGTTGGCTTTTATAATGAGAATTTATTAGGTTAAAAGCTTACAGTTCTTGAGCTGTGGAAATGTCCAAATCGAGACATCATCAGAGATGCTGTCTCACCAAAGGTTGGCTGCTGGTGACGTGGCAAGTCAAAACCTTAGCTGGTCTCTGCTTTCTCCTCCAGCCTTACTTTCTCACTGAGCTCAGCTGTGGGCAATCAGGCACATGGCTTATCTATCCCTTGTGCCCCAGGACTCTCTCTTCAATTTTGGACTAAAGTAGTGTGATGGTTAGGCTAATGTGTCAACTCAGCCAGGTAATTGTGCCCAGTGGTTTGGTCAAGCAAGCACTGGGCAAATTGTAATACAAGGACATTTCTGGGCTTTAGTCATCAGTGAGTTTACTGCATAGATGGCTGATTCCATCTGTGATCAACCAGGGAGGTTGCTGTCAGCAAAGAGTGACGTTTTATCCAATCAATTGAATGCCTTAAAAGGGGAAGTGATTTCAGCATTCAGAGAGAATTTTCTAGCTTGTCTTTGGATAGCCAATGTCCCCTGGAAACTCATCAAGGACCTTCATTGGACTTTCATCAGAGCCCCTGGTTTGCAGCCTGCCTGTGGAAACTGGACTTGTGTACCTCAATGGTCAAGTGAGAGACTCTTATAAAATCTCATACTATTTACAGATATCTCCTGTTGATTCTGTTCCCTAGAGAGCCCTGACTAATACAAGTAGCTTCCTCTCAGCCTCTGTGTTCCATTGATTGCACCATCTTGGTTCTTCTCTGTCTCTGCTCTTCTTTCTGTTTCTGTTTCTCTTTAGAAACGACCCCAGCAAGAGGATGAAGACCCACCCCGAGTCAAGCCTCATTAAAGTGGTCCAATCAAAGGCACCCCCAACTGATTCCAATCCAATCAAAGGGTTCCATACCCACAGGAATGGATTAACACTAAGGACATGATTTTCTGGGATCCACCTAGCTTCAAACTGTCACAACTTAACTCTCAATTCAACTCTATGACCTTGAGGTTAGGGCCATTCAACCTTCAACTGGAAGTTTGTCCTCCTTTCCTCCCCATTGGAAGCTCCCTGGCTTTAGGGCCAACTATTTTAGTTGGGAATTTGGGTTGTAAGAAACAGGAACTCCCTTTAGTGAAAAGGATGTTTATTATGAGATCATGTTTCAAACTGAAGGCACCTTGAAGGATCAGCTATCTTATGTTTAGTCTCTTTCTCCAGATATTTCTGGAGTCAGCTTCATTCTCCTTTCCACCATGTAGCTTCCTCTGCTTATTCATAATTTCTGCTTTCTCTTAACTCCAACTTGAATGTTGCCCACCATGACAGTTCAAGGTCTCATCTCATACTCTTGTGGATTTTTCTCTCTCTGAACTGGCTCAAATTCTCCATATTTCCTAAGTGTTGTGGATTGAATCCCAAAGACATGTTCATGTCCTAACCTTGGTCCTCTGGGTGTGAACTCATTTGTAAACAGAGTCTTTGAAGATCCTCTTTAGATTAGCCCAAATTGAAGCTGGGTGGGTCTGATTAATCCAGTATGGCTAGAGTCCTAATAAAGATAGGAAGCCTAGATTCCTACTAAGCAGGAGGAGTAAGAGTGAGGAGGAGAGAGAAGGAAGCAAAAGGAAACAGACCACCATGTGCAGGAGAATTTGTTGGCCAGCCACCAGAATGCTATAGACTTCAGCATAGCTTGCTGCTGTCTTGATGTTAGATTTCTAGCCTCCAAAACTGTGAGCCAGTGAACTCCTGTTGTTTAAGCTCACCAGTCTGCAGTATTTGTCATAGCAGACTTGGCAAACTAAGACACTAACTAAGATTCAAAGAGGGAGTATTCAAGGGTCTCAGATCATTATTTCCACTTTATGCTGTTGTGATGGTTAGGCTAATGTGTCAACTAGGCCAGGTAATTGTGTCCAGGTATTAGGTCCAGCAAGCACTGGGCTAATTGTAATACAAGAGCATTTATGGACTTTGATCACCAGTGAGT